>JASDQU010214916.1:0-18347 GCA_032191745.1 Picea mariana
TGGAAGGTTTGCATTTAACAAGAAGCAAACATGAAAATTCTTGGCTAGTGAAGTTGGCCACAGGAACCAAAAGGAAGGTCACTGAATTGGTTAAGTCATGTTCAGTAGACATGAAAGGAATGAGCACTAAGGCTGAATTGAACATTCTGCCTTTAGGCTCATACGATTGCTTAATTGGGATGGACTGGTTGGACTAGCACCATGCCCTTCTGGACTGCCGTAACAAGAGGTTTACATGCCTAAACGAAGAGGGAAATCAGGTAACAGTCCAAGGAATTCCTAGAGTCGTTGCTGTTAGGGAAATCTCAACCATGCAGCTGAAGAAATATTACCGGAAAGGCTGTCAATTATTTACAGCTCGGGTGGAAGAAGCATCCCGAGATGTAGTCTCGAATCTAGAAGACCACGATGTACTCAAAGAGTTCAAGGACGTATTTCAATAGGTACCTGGACTACCTCCAAAGAGGGAAATCAATTTTTCTATAAATTTGATGCCTGGAGTAGCTCCAGTTTCGAAGGCTCCTTATAGAATGAGTACGCTAGAGATGAAAGAGTTGCAATTACAACTCGAAGAGCTACTAAAGAAGGGATACATTCACCCCAGCGTGTCACTGTGGGGTGCCTTGGTCCTATTCGTGAAGAAGAAATGTGGGACGTTGAGGTTGTGCATTGATTTCTGGCAGTTGAATAAGGTAACTATCAAGAACAAGTATCCTCTGCCAAGGATCGATGATCTTTTTGATCAGTTGAAGGATGCGAAAATATTTTCAAAAATAGGTCTCTAATCAGGATATCACCAAATGAGAATAAATGATGAGGACATCAGCAAGATCGCCTTTAGAACAAGGTATGGTCATTATGAGTTCACGGTGGTGCCGTTCAGGCTGTCCAACACACTTGTTGTTTTCATGTGCTTAATGAATGGAGTGTTCAGAGATTATTTAGACAAGTTTGTCATAGTCTTCCTGGACGATATCTTGGTGTATTCCAAGACAGAGGAAGAACATGAGAAACACCTGAGAATGGTGCTGCAGGTGTTGAGAGAACACCAGCTGTACGCAAAACTGAGCAAGTGCTCATTTTATCAAAAGCAGATTCATTACTTGGGGCACATTATATCAAAGGAAGGGATCACTGTGGATCCTGAAAAGGTTGAGGCCATTCGAGAATGGTCAGCACCAAGGAATGTGGTAGAAGTTAGATCTTTTATGGGTTTGGAAAGCTACTATAGAAGGTTTATAGCCAGATTCTCAAGGATAGCTCATTCTATCACTTCCTTGCAAAGGAAGGAGAAGAAGTTATAATGGACTGAAGAATGTGAGAGCAGCTTCCAGCGATTGAAGCAGCTGCTAACCAGTGCTCCAATTCTAAAGATTGCAGATCCAAATAAGGATTACGTAGTGTGCATTGATGCGTGTAAGGAGGGACTAGGAGGATTTCTCATCCAAGAGGGATTTGTAGTTTGTTACAAGTCCTGAAAGTTGAAGGAGCATGAGAGGAATTATGCCACTCACGATTTAGATCTGGCGGCAATCATCCACACCTTGAGGAAATGGAGACATTACCTCATGGGAAAAAGATTCAAGTTGAGAACATACCATAATGGTCTGAAGTATTTATTTGATTAGCCGACTTTAAATGTCAGGAAAATCAGATGGCTGGAGTTTCTGTGTGAATATGAATTTGATATCAAGCATATCAAAGGGAAAGAAAATAAGGTGGTTGATGCACTCAGCAGAAAAGTGCACGAATTACATGCTACAACCATTAGCATGTACAGGACTGAGATTAAAGACATAATTTTGGAAGTTGCAAATGCTGATTTGCAGTACAGAGGTTTAGTAGCAAACCTACAACAACGTGAGAGACCACAGACCAAGGAAAGTTACACATTGGGAACTGATGGCTTACTTCTATATAAAAAAAGAGTGTATGTACCCAATGTACAAGATTTGAAGCTAGCAATTCTGAAAGAAATGCATAATGTGGCTTATGCTGGACATCCTGGATACCAGAAAACTGTGGCAGCAATCAAAATCCATTACTTTTGGCCGGGTCTGAAGAAGGAATCGCTGAATACATCATCAGATGTATGGAGTGCCAGAAGGTTAAGGCTGAGCATAGGCACCCAGCAGGGTTGTTGTAGCCTTAACCCATTCCTGAATGTAAATGGGACGTGGTAACAATGGATTTTATCATCAAACTACCTAGAACAAGCAAGCAACATGATTCAATCATGGTGGTGGTGGACAAGCTTACTAAAGATTCCCATTTTATTCCACTAAAAACCACCCACAGGGCAGCTGATGTTGCTGATATCTTTTTAAAAGAAGTTACACACTTGCACGAAATTCCTAAGACAATTGTGTCTGATAGGGACCAAAAATTCACCTCAAATTTCTGGAAAGGATTGTTCAAGGGATTCAGAACAAATCTAAACTTTAGTACAATGTATCATCCTGAGTTTGATGGTCAGACAGAGAGGGTGAATAAGGTAATAGAAGACATACTGAGAATGTATGTGATGGATAAACCATCAAGGTGGGAAGACTACCTGCATTTGGTAGAATTCGCCTACAATAATGGGTATCATGCATCATTGAAGATGAGCCCATTCGAAGCACTTTATGGAAGAAAGTGCAACACTCCAGTGAGCTGGGATAATCCAACTGACAGAGCAGTCGTTGGGCCTGAACTGCTCAAAGAGATGGAAGATCAAATGATAAAAATTAAATGGAATCTAAAAGTTGCCCAGGATAGGTAGAAAATTTATGCTGACAGTAACAGAATCCATAGAGAATTCAAAGTGGGTGACCATGTTTTCCTGAAAGTGAGGACTAACAGGAGTTCCCTGAAGTTGGGAAGTTGTGCCAAATTGGCAGCAAGATTTTGTGGGCCATTTGAGATCCTGGAAAGGATTCGGCCAGTTGCATACATGCTTGCATTACCTGCATCTATGACTGTACATAATGTGTTTCATGTTTCACTTCTTAAGAAATACGTACTTGATGCTAATCATGTTATCGATTGGAATGTGATTCAGGTGGAACCAGAAGGTTTCCTGCAAGTGCATCATGTGCGCATATTGGACAGGAAAAGAAAACAACTCTGGAATCGAGCTATAGAGCTTGTAAAGGTCCAGTGGACCTGGTACGGTCCTAAGGACATGACATGGGAGCATGCAGATGCTATGTGGGAAGAGTACCCACATCTTTTTGAAAATTTTGAAAGGCTTGCAGAGACAGTGTAAGTTGCACTGAGGACAGTGTAGAAATAGGGGGAGGGGTATTGTAGTGTCCCTAAGGCCGAGCCCTGTTGTAAATCATGTTCTGAAAGGAATTGTAATTATGTTTTATAGGCTAGTGAGCCAAATTTTTATAAGCTGGAGGCTTATGTGTTTGTTAGGCCAGAGAGCCTAAGTGTTGAAGGCCAGGAGCCTGTTGTTGTATATGTAATCACGTAGAAAAAATTAATAAAAATTTGTAAACATCGCCAGGTGCAGACCGACCACGATGAATGAGTGGAGGGGGACTGAGCTTCCACAAAGAAGGCAAGGGATTAGGGGGTGGAAGGTGGGAAAAGGGGCTAAGTGTTAAGCCTAGGGGGCTTCAGCCTTGGGAATAATATTTTAATATTATTCCAAAAAGACATGAGTATTTCATGTTTTATCCTAAGTTCCTAACCATGAGGAAGGTGATGCATGCTGGGTAAACGCATGCAGTTTCCAGGGAAACAAGTGTCAGCCCCAACCCATGAAAATAAAATGGTGAAGATGAGACGTGATGAGGGTTCTCCTCCATTCCACTCGATGGCCTGAGTGGATATGGCCTCTGAGCGATACGACGGATCCAACCTCTACAGAAAAACCTCGTACATATTTTGAACTAAAAAAAATGTGTTCATCTGGAGAATCAGTGTGTATCCTCTATCTGAGATCGAGCCTGTGCGTGGGGTCTCTATCCCAAAGTCGTGACCATGAGCCATTCGGCCATTGTTGAGCCTGTAGGAAAGCCGCGTCAGTTTTCCCTGTTGATTGTTGTGGCCACACAGTGCTGGACTACGTGTGGCTTGTTGGCTAGTGGAGCAACACCCTCTCCAGGAGAGAGAGTGTACAGAGGAAGGAGAGAACTCCTGGAAGGAACCTTGTAGCTGCCACAGAGACCGGAGACTTTCGGTCCATCCTGTTGCTGTAACCCAAGGCAAGGGAGGTTAGCAGCCGAAGGACTATCCAGGTGACAGAGAAGGTGTATACTCCTGGGGNAAGCATGTGGGGAACGAGGGTCTGTGGGAAGTGAGCGTGAGAGGTTCCTAGGAGAGAATCCCATCCTTGTGGCTATGTGCTGTTTCCTTGTAACCTCAGCTTAGCCTAGGATTCCTTGCCTTGGGGTGGAGCTTAGTCCCAGCTCGGGGGTGACCCACTGTTAAGCTGATGAGCAGTGCAGTCTAAGGCTGGGAGGTTCGTGGAAGGCCTGCACTTGGTTGGTGGAATCTACCATTGTTCAAAAATAAGTACCAGATGATGCTTTAATTATGTTTCTGTATCTCTGTGTATTATAATCATCATGTATTCTGCTGTGTATATGAATTGATGTTAAATAGTATTGATTGTTGATTATGGCAGTAAATTGTATGATTACTCTGTGTTGAATTTGTTTAACTTGTTTTGAATGCATGTGATTAATTGTGAGTGAGAATGTTGTTATTCCACGTAGTAACACCTACACAGTAGTGAGGGAAAAGTGGTGCTACATCAGGATTTGGAATAGGAGTTGAAGGAGATGGAGGAATAGTCCTCAGCCAACCCATGATCAATTAGAAGTTTGAGGAGATGAATTAGTCAATATACCACCCAGATCCAGTCTTCAGGGATGGGATAGAGACATTCTGGTAGGGAATTGAGAGATCCTTTCCTCATTAACCATAAGTCTTCCATTCACCTTTCAAAAAAATCATTTCACCTTTAGACTTTAAAATTAAGCCATTCCTATTTAGCCTTTATCCCCTCACCTCTCACAAAAAAACACCTCACCTCACCTAAGAACTAGAAATCAGAACCACTAGACTTACCCTCACAAGCACCGAATCACCCACCCCACGAAAACAAGATGGTCAATTTCTAACGAGGTGTATAGTGATGGCAGTTTTCAATTAACATATGTGGAAGATATAGTAACACCGAATGTGTTAAACCAAATTCACAATCCACATAAATATATGGGGTTTGCAAATGCAAATATCCAAAAAGGAATAGATCCTAATATAAAAATAGAAAATACAAACAAACATCTAGGGTTTGCAAACATAAATCTATTTACCTGTGACTTCACTGTAGAAGGCCCCTACAAATTCAAATTCTCCATATCCTCTCCACAAAATTTTTATCCTCCATGGAAGTTGTTTATATACCTATACAACCTACAATGCTTGAATTAACTAAAACCCCTCTTCTCTGGTCGACTCCAAGCTCGAATGGTCCAATTAACTAAAAACCCTCTCTTTTGGTCGACTCCAACTCCAATTCAGACCTCACCGGCTCCAATATTGGTCAGGATGGAAACTCCACATACACTTCTCTCTGCCCTGTCGAATATTTAACACTGCACCCACTACCTCTGTGCAATATTGGTCAGGAAAAAAAACCCAAATACACCTCCCTCCACCCCATCAAATATTTACCACTGCACCCACTCCATATGTGCCCATGGACTAGCTGTATAATTAAATGAAGTGCATCATATTCTCCCACCTTCTCTACACCCTCGTCAAATTATGAAGAGTACCATATTCTCCCACCTTTTGTGCCCTCATCAATTCTCTGCACCCTCCTCAAATTATGAATTCGATCAGTACCCTATTCTCCCACCGCTTCAAAGAGTAGTCTGAATACAGTTGTCAACATTTTTGATATGTCGTGAAAGTATGTAGTGTAATGATAGCAGGGAATTATTATAAAAACAATATTATAATATTATAATACTATGAAATATGATATATTTTTCATAACCATTAATTAATATATTTTAAATCATCCACATAGCTATAGTGTATATAAAGTTAACAAATTATATTGTCTGACTAATATTTATTTAGTTGTGTTTACTCGACAATCAAATTAGCCATTTATTTAGTTGTTGTTATTTGTGTGACTAATTATTTAGATGTGTTTTTTTTCTCGACAATTAAATTAGTCATCTATTTAGTCATTTGTAACACTGTTGCAAACAAATAGTAGAATTTAGTCATTTTTTCATGTCGTGAGTAAAAGTTTTAGTCACGTAGTCATTTATTTGCCAAATTCTACTAGTGGTGCAATAAAGGGTCTTTAAGCACCTGTTCATAACATAGTCAAGTTTATACTCATTTTTCTCATACTTTCAAGAGGAATTCAGTAGTAACCTTTGTTTTTGGGTTTGAGTAGCAAAATTGAAGGGTGTCTTCAAATTTTCCATTGTAAGTCATCATTGTATCAATAGTTTGAGCATTAATAAGAGAGGTCTCACTATTTGGAAGTGGACATAGAGACGTAGTCCAAGATGGGTGAACTTCATTATCAAACTGTGTAATGAGCGTTGTTATTTGTTGTCTCTATTTCTCTATATTCGAAATTCTTATTTCCCTAAGTTATTATTAATTAATGAATTTTATAGATAAATAAGCATTTTCATGTGATATTTTGCAAATAGTCATGACGATCTTAATTTGTTGAATCTGGTAAGATGTTTAGTGTTTTCTTATGAAATAATTGACATCTACAGATTTTTGGATCATGTGGTATTAGAGATCGGATAATGTGGTATCAGAGTTGGTTTGAAGTGTATTTGCAAATGAACACTTATGAGGTCCAAACTCAATCTTGGTGAAGGATCATTTGAAGAGTACATTCTTGAGATTTGTTCAACAAAAGACAATGATTCTTCTAATCCAAATCATTTCGGTATTGAAGAGACATTATTTTCTATGTTCATGGTAATGAATTCCACAGTGGAAGAAATCTATGAGGATCGAAATAAGGCCAAGGGAAATGGTGGTAAAAGCAAAGGAAAGACGCATAACTTTGAGAAGCAGTCGAAGGGAAAATAAGAAGAGAATCCTACATGTTCTCATTGAAAGAAGAAAGGACATGAGAAGGTAACGTGTTGGAAGTTGCATCCAAAAAGGTTATGAAAGAAGTTCAAGGAATGATGTAGATGGATATCGGTGGCCACTCACCTATTCCATTGGCTCAAAGAACAGTTTTCCATTTTGGCAGTTGTTTATAGTTTTTCGAGTCCCAAACTTCCGGGGTCATTTTGAGGCCCTAAACAAATGTTTTTTGGAATTTTGGGGGGCCAGGGGTTTCCAATGGCAATCCATGACCCCCAGAGGAAGTTTTAATTATCGGATAGACCTTTCTGATGAGGTATCAAATTCCCCAAACATAGATCGTATGCAAAATTTACGTGCTCGGGAAGTTGACGTATCAACTACCCCCATCAAGGCCTGCAAACCCTTTGGCCTTTCATCTTCTAGGGTTAGGGTTTTGTATTTTCATTATGTTAAAAATGACCTTGGAGCCTCATTGTAAACATCATCATCTTCTTGTGAATGAAGATAGCTGTCACATATCTTCTCAGAGATAAGATGCCACCATTCTAGCGAGTTCATTCACTCTGTATTTTCCAGTTCTATACATTTCGCTCATTAATAGAAATTGTGTATTACTCTATATTTGTGCCTCTTATTATATATATGTTATATTATTGGCTCTATTTCAATATCTCTATACATATCTTTGTTATATATCAACTCTCATTTTGTGCTCAAAATAATCCAGATTAGTGGTATCAGAGGAGGCTAGTCTTGGTCATTTTTAGTGCATGTCCTCGATGAGGTCCGAGTATAGAAAGTTGGGTCTTGATATTTTCTCTCTTGAGGACAATCACTCTCACACAACCAAGTAACCATCCATGGTGGAATCAAAGAGAAATGATGGAGCATAATATTATATTAATATGTTTCTCGAGCAAGCTCTCAAGTGACATAGGGACAAAATGATGGAGAATTTTTACCCAAATCCTTCGACACCTTCCGATAAAAGCACATGCGTCTTCATCAAGAAGACACTTTGGAGGCACCATTTCTTTCTAAGTAAAAGTTAATTTTTATATTCCCTTAGTTGAAGTTCAAATATATTCAAATGCTCTAGAAAAATGGTTAAATATTCTAGAAGGTTATTTCTCTATGCACAATTTCTCCGATAGGGAAAATATCACCTTCATGCTCCTTAAGGATCTCCCCCTTGTAAAACATTGGTGGGAAACTTATTGTGAGAAAATTTCCGTAGAGAAGTATGGAATGTTTGAGGCCGAAACCACTTGGTAATATTTCGTACATGTCATCAAGGAACAATGTTACCATGTTGGAAACTACGAAGATCGGTACATGAGATGGACCACAATGCGTCAAGAGAGGGGCCAAGTAGTGCCCGAGTTCACCAATACATTCCATACCTTGCGCACCAAGTTGGGTATCAAATATTCTAAGCGGAATTTGGTTCTGAAATACTGTGGGGTTCTACGTAGGTACATACAAACTGAAATGGCATTTCTAGACATCTCATCACTAGGAGATGCTTATCGATATGTTGTCAAAATCAAGAATAAATTTAAGAAACAAAACAAATGGGAGTTCGGGTATGATAGTTTGCAACAACCAAAGTATGGTAAAGATGACTCTAACAACTATCCTCTAGAAAACCAGTCCAAGCCACTAGAAAAGAAGGGTAACAAAAAGACAAATAAGGACACTGGAAAGTGGTGTGATTTCCACAAAATCCCCTGGAACAACACTGATGAATGTCACTGAAAACAATCATTGGTGGTCGAGATCAAATAAAAAGAGTCGAACCCTGATTCAGAATATGATTCGAAAAAAAATGGAAGGAGAAAGATCATCGATGTAGACCCCACTTCCATTATCATAACCACAATGATCCAACCAGAAGAACCAACATATCCTAAAGAGGGGAAACACCTTTTCCAATCACAGATGTGGGTAAAGGGGACCTCGTTTCATTTCATTGTTGATAGTGGAAGCCAAAAGAACCTAATATCAACATAGGTCGTCAGATAATTGGGATTTCCAAAAACACCACACCCGCAACCATAAAACATCGAGTGTCTTCTCCATGGACAAAATCTTCATGCAATCAGCCAATAGTATCTCTTTTCCTATGACATCAAGCGCTTCAAGGATGAGGTATTGTGTGATATTTCCCCGCAGTATTTATGTGATGTTCTTTTGGGAAAACCATATATGTGGAAGCGCCATGTTGTTTATGAGTCTTGATCCCATAGTGTCATTGTTACTTTGGAGGATCACCTCTATAGGATACCAGAGGTAGTTCCGACTACAGTTTCAAAAAAATATTGCAGAAAATTCTTCTCTCATATGACAAAGTTTAGCATCTTCGCGATTCGGGTAGAAGGTGAACAGAAGGAAATTGTGACCACTATGGCCTTAGTACAAGCCCCTTCTATCTAGCAGAAGCAGGTTGAAAAGAGTGAAGAAAAGAATAAAGATTCCATTTTCACACCATCATCTCATGCAGTTATACTCGTTAAAAATTTCCAACCCTTCCAACATCAAGTTCATGAAATCCTTCCACAAACAAAGCAACGCAACTTCTCTAGCAAGGTAAGAAGCTCACCAAATTTTAAATTCAAAAAACAGTTCCCCATGTCCCATAGGAAATCAATGCAATGGAGACCATTTCTTCCTAAGGAGGGAGGATTGATCCATATGGGTATCGATGGCCACCCACCTATTCCACTGGCTCAAAGAACAATTTTCCATTTTTGCAGTTTTTTACAGTTTTCGAGTCCCAAACTTTTGAGGCCCTAAAAGACGTTTTTTTTAACTTTTGGGGGGGCACGATTTAGAAACGAAATTTTTTACCCTTGATGAAATTTGTACTTCTCGGATATACCTTTATAAATAGGTATAGAACTCCCAAAACAAATATTTTATGCAAAAGTTATGTCCTCGGGAAGTTGACGTATCAACTACCCCCATCGGGGCCTACAAACCTTTTGGCCTTTCATCTTCTAGGGTTAGGGTTTTGTATTTTAATTATGTTAAAAAGGCCTTTGGAGCTTCATTGTAAACATTATAATCTTCTTGAAAATGAATGTATCCATCATATCTCTTATCAGAGATAAGCTGCCAGCATTTTAATGAGTTCATTCACTCTGTATTTTACAGTTTTGTACATTTCTCTCATTAATAGAAATTGTGTATTACTGTATATATGTGACTCTTTTTATATATGTGATATATATCTCTTATATTACTGGCTCTCTTTCAATATATTTGTATATTTCTTTGTTATATATCCTCTTTCATTTCATGCTCAAAATAATCTGGATCAAGGACAAGGGTAAATAGACGACCACAACCATAGTTCAAGATCTTGGATCAGATTCTAAAGTTACGACTATGGGCGTTAAAGGTATATTTTCTTTTGCTAGTTCTAATTCACATATTATTCAAAGGATAATGTAATCCATGATGGAATATAAATAAATGACATGTTTCATTTACAAGTTATATCAAAGCACACTAATATTGATACACGTATTGATAGTGGATCAAAAGTAAATCTTGTTTCAGAGCAAGTTGTTCAGAATTTGGGATTGGAAAATAGGCCTCATCTGAGATTGTATCATTTTTGTTGGATTTGTGATAATGATCAGGTACATGTAAATAAATTATGAAATTTATAGTTTGAGATCACATCTAGTTTCATCGATGAGGTAGAGTTAGACATGGTTCCACTTGACATTTTCGAGGTGGTTTTGGGAATTCCATACTTGTATGATAGGAATGCCAATTTCTTTAGGGAATATAGCAAGTATCATATTTTCAAGAATGATATTGATTTCATTATGAGGTCTCATCAGATGAATATAAATTTGATAGTTTTCCCTACAAGGAACGTGAAAATACTAGTTGATGTTGGTATCTAGGGTTCAGGTTTACGACCTATGGTTGAACGTAAAAAATGTCCTTTGGTTGATGTTGTTCCTATTAAGAAGGGAAAACATGTTGATGGTTCATTCTCTTTCGCATCTATATATTCATTTTTGTTTTTCATTTTATTACTAATCAATGGAGTATGTTTAGTAGTTTCAACAATGAATGACGATGTTTGTGAATTTAAGGGGATGGTTAACTTGGTCAACAATGTTGCTTTAGTCTTCATTATTATTGTGATGATTTAGGTTCTTGTTATCCAAGTAAGAAGGATGGATGATACTGAAAAAGTGAGGCAGATGTATTCTCACTTCATTTCTAAATGAACCATACTTTTGGAGATTATATAGGTTTCCTGGACGACTTATAATTGGATCCAATCATTTTTGGGATTCAAATTCACTGTCGGCATCATAGGAAAACAACTGAAAGACTTATATTCCATTATGAGGAAGTATCCTGCAATGGAAAAATCATGGTTATAATTTTGGAAAAGCTACCTAAAATGGAGTGTTAATGTTCATGTAAAATTTATGCTTTACGCTACAAGCATCTCCAAGATGTTATGCAATGTTCATGTAATATGTATACCTTGTACATAAGCAAGTCAAACGGTATATATGTTTGTGGAAAACATGTTTATATTTTTATTTCATGGAAGGAGAGAGGAAATGAACATGAAGTTCATTTAGAGACTCCTATAGATACATTAGTAAGTATAGGAATAACTAAACCAAAATGGGCAAGGCATAGACCAACATGCAACTTGGCTTCATGATTACCGAGATGGACTATCTTCAAGAAAAAGGGAGATAAGAGTGAATGTTGAGTTCAAGATTCAGATATGGAGATTGCGGAGTAGAGAGTCAGTGAGAATACTTATGTAATGAAGGAATCAATGAGACAGAACCAGAGCTAGATCTATAGCCAAAAACTAGCACGAGTAGCCATAAGCAAGAGCCAGAGTTAGAGCCATGTTCCATAGAGGAATACAAAGGTACACTGATCTAGATTGTTTTCCTTGAGATTTTGTTCAAGAAGGAAATTAAATCATTATCCAATATGAATATCCAAGGAAACGATCAATTCCAAGATGGAAATCAGTTAAAGTGCATTTGAACAAGGTGGAAGAGTGAGGAAGTCTTATCATCACTAAGTTGTTGAACAATCCATGAAGAACATTTCAGTAAGGTGCAAGTGTGAGAAATGAATATCATAACTAAGTTTCTAAAGGGTATATACTTTTGGAGGACCAAAATTCTTTAGTGGGGAGGTGTGATCTAGGAGGATCTGGAATGCTAAAAAAAACATCTTCTTAAATTCTAATGAAAATGACTTCATTGCGTAGATCTCGGTGAGATATTTCCAATGATGCATGAATTTCCTCAAACAAAGGTTGTATGAGAAAGTTATGATCTTTGAATTTTTCAAGAAAAATGGAAAAAGGATAAAAGGGAGTGCCACGTGGCACCACTGGAAGGGTGACACATGGAATCCATACAGGTCATACAGTGTTGACATGGAAGGTACAATCATCAGATCGTACAAAGTGACATGGAAACTATAGAGTCCAAGGTGGACCGATCGACATTGCACATGTGCCATGGCTGTATAGGTGGATCAATGAGAGACTACCACATGACAATATCCCATTTTCCAGGTATGGTAAGGTGGAGTAAAATTTTGGTTCTAAGCCCGGAGGATCGAACACGAGTCTCACTCTTGATAATAAAATGACTTACCATTGTGCCCATTGCATGCCACTTAACTATACATGGAATTGAATATATTTAAGTTTTTTAAATGGTGTGGTTGGTCGAAAAATAGGATCGAGGGTGTATTTCCTGATCCCATGATTGCTATATATTAAATGTATTGTAACCAAGTGCTAATATTTGTGGGGGGATAACAACTATATGCCACCGAATATAACAACATAAAAATATAAAGTTAAAACCGTGCACCCAAGGAGGAGAGGTCCATGGGTTTGAACCCACGAAATCCTCCCATGTATGCCAATAGGCCGACCAGTATGCCAATAGAGTGCCATTTAATGGAATTCCAAGGATATTGTATTTAAGTTTTCCACAGGTTTTTATGTGGCGGTTTTAGCCATGACCCTATATTAACCTAGCTATGAACTACTACGACACGCAATTTCTCATGCCAAGAACTCATTATTGGGTTCATTTTGACATGGGTATTCGAGCCAAGAGAAAATTTTCCTTGTTTTGCATGCAAGAGGTGTTCCTATTTTGGATTTGTCTCATTTTTCATGCTATAGAGTTCTTTGAGAGAAGTATAGAGTGTTTATACTCATGTTTCTTAGAATTTTGAGTGGAATTTGATGGTGATGTTAGTTCTGTGATAAAGTGTTGTGTATGAAAGTATTAATCTAGTTTGTCATGTATGAGACCCACTATCTCGTTATGTATGCAAAAGGGGGTGTTTAAGCCCCTGTTCATAACATAGTCAAGTTTATACTTATTTTTCTCATAATTTCAAGAGGAATTCGGTAGTAACCTATGTTTTTGGGTTTGAGAAGAATAATTTAAGGGTGTATTCAAATTTTTCATTGTAAGTCATCACCGTGCCAAGAATTTGAGCATTAATAAGAGTTATCTCACTGTTTGGGAGCGGACCTGGAGATGTAGCCCAAGATGGGTAAATTTTTTTATTAAACTGTGTAATGAGCCTTGTTATTTGTTGTCTCTGTTTCTCTCTATTTTGGCATTCTTATTTCCCAAAATTATTATTAGTTAATGAAGTTTATGGATAAATAAGAGTTTTCACATGATATTTTGCAAATAGTCATGATGATCTTAATTTCCCTAATATGGTCACGTGTTTAGGGTCTTCTTATGAACTAATTGACATCTAAGTATTTTCAGATCAAAACTCTATTGAAAATTTTCGACATTCAATCTTAAGAAAGCACACTTAGATAAAATTCCCTTTTCTTGTTGTTAAATTTTTTCTTTCACAAACAAATCTCAGAGGAAATATTGCACAATGTATTGCTAAGATACAAGAACAAGAATTCATAATCACAAACTATAACACTATTAAGGGATGATATCTAGCCTTACACCTGGATCAACATCCCAAACTAGGTGCTTCTTCTGAAAATGATGAGGATGCCTTGTCTGCACTTTTTCTTGTTGAACATGATAACCTTGATTTAGTAGAAAATCCTTGGTATCGGGATATAATCTACTATTTGGAATTTCAAAAATGTTCTGATAATTTTGAGTATCACGAACCCAGGAGGAATCGACTAGAAGCCTCCAAATATTTAATATTGAGTACATATCTTTTTCACATAATTGCCAATAGATTTTTGTTCAATTTTGTAGACAATACAACATCCCAAAATATCTTAAAGGAAATTCATGGGTCAACAGATTCAAGTATCCATATAGGTGGTGATTTCTTTTCCAAACCCACTGCCCACAAAATCTTAAGAACTGGTTATTAGTTTCCTTCAATCCTTAAATATTCTTATAAATTTGTATAGGCTTGTGACAAATGTAAAAAAAATTCTAGTAAAGAAAATATTTTTGCCATGCCCTTGCAGCATGTTCTTCCTGATTTTCCCTTTTCTAAATGGGGATTGGATTCCATTGTTCCTATTAATCCTTCATCTTATGCTAGTCATATTTTTATTCTCACAACAACAAACTAGTTCACAAAGTGGATTGAAGTTGTACCTCTTAAGCATGCACAATATGAGCAGGTAATTTCAATTTTGGAATCTAACATATTTCATGTTTTGGTCTTCCGATAGAATTCATCTCGGATAATGGGATAGATTTTTTATTTGGAAATTTTACCCAATTCCTAAATTGATTTATGGTGAATAATTTTACTTCATATACATAATATCCATAAGGGAATGGGTAATATAAATCTATAAATAAAAATATGGTCAAAATTTTAAAGAAGATCATAACTGATAAACCTCACTAGTGGCATACATTACTTAATTATGAATTATGGGAATACCAAACCAGTAAGAAGATCATAACTGATAAACCTCACTAGTGGCATACATTACTTAATTATGAATTATGGGAAGACCAAACCATTACCAAAACTAGTATTGGCCATACCACTTTCCAATTATTATATGGTCAAGAAGCAATAATGCCTATGGAACTTGAGTTAACCTCCCTTATATTAACATTGCAGTTTGAAGAGTTGATCTCTACATATATCCCTCAGAGGATTTATGCTCTTCTATCTCTAGAAGAACAAATGATATTTTCTCTTGAAAATATTAAGAAGAGGTAGTAGTCTATCAAGAAATATTTTAACAAAATGGAAAAATTAACTATTTTTGCAACTGATGGAATTTTTTCACCATGGGACTCCATTCATGTTGTCAAAGGTAAGCATACAAAGTTTATGAAGTTATGGTTGGGTCCTTATATAATCTCTTTTGTAGTTAGTAATAACTCATATTTATTGAGAGACAAAGATGGGTGATTATTTTCTTATATGACTAATGCTTCACATTTGAAACACTATGTTGAACCTGGAAAATTTGCATTATCTTCAGTGTTTCCTAAGCATTATTTGATTCTCTATTTGTATAATTTTGTTTTCTTTTAACTTTCTTTTCTATTGTTGATTTTCCTGTTATTGATTTTTATTTTGTGTTTTGGGTCAAAGATGGATCAATCAAGTTGCATGTATGATCATTAGATTAAAAAAAACTCATTATTTTTTCTTGAAAAGGAATGAAAGAATATAAACAATAGAGATAAATGAATTATTTTCAGTCCACAACACTACTTATGTAGTAGTTATCAAACCTACCAGATATTCTTTTTGAGACTTGATGATTACAACTTGTTCCATTTTTATTCTTTCCCATTCTACCCTTCATAAGTGTCTATTCTAGAGCATATTAGAAAATTTTATGATTTTTTTTTTAAATACATGAGAATAAATAAATGATCAACAAATTTGATTTCAAGTTTCAAATAAAAACCAAAAATTCTGAGTTCTAGTCAATTTAAAAAATTGACTACCCTCTCGAGTCATTAAATGCCGACTCAAAATCTTGTCACCTATTATAAAATCCTGGAAACGATTGCAAGTCCTATTTACATATACTATGATACAATATTAATAGGTGGGGACCCCAATAAGAAAACACACAAATGCTTATCTTTAAGCATTTCCCTCAACATATGTACATATCGACATCAATGGTATTATGATGAAGGTTCAAAAATTATGACAAGATTGTTGGCATGATTGATTCACTTCGATGATGGTTATTTCTCTTCATCTTGTTAACACGATACTTATGAAACATGAAATCCATATGGCCTACACTATTCATGATTACACATGCAAAATGACTATTCATGATTACACATGCAAAACAAGTCATTGCTTTTGTGTTTATAAACTCAAGGCATATGAACGATATGTTGACATATACTTACAATAAGGGAAGCATGGTTTTAACTTTTAAATACTTCACACATATAGGAGGCTTTCTCTTTTGTGTTTATAAACTCAAGGCATATGAACCATATGTTTGACATATAATTACAACAAGGGAAGCATGGTTTGAAATACTTCACACATATATGAGGTTTTCTCATGCATATACAAAGACCTTATTATAAAGTTATGGTGCATTATGTCAAAGGATTTATTTCACAAGTCATATTGGTTCTATATGGAAAAACTTATGTTATGAAATGACATGAGTTTCAAGTTTAAGGGAAAATGTTTTGAATTGAGTTTGACATACAAGTGGCACATATATTTTAATGGTACAAAGTTTGGGTTATTATATAATATGTGATATATGGCATATAATTGATCCGAAATCAGATTCAGAAGGCTGTCAGGGCATGAAAAATGCTCAAAAATGAAAGTGCCCAGAATTTGATGAAACCAACACCATTGCATCCGGCTCGTCTTCCTGATTCCGGTGGTATAATTTTTATGTCAAACGGAGTCCGTATGAAAAAGATATCTCATTTTGACCGAAAATTCAAATAGGCAAAAAAATACTGACTGGGCAGGGCACGTGTCAGGTCCGTACCCTGACACGTGGCAGGTTCCGTACAGTGACGTGGCGGCTCCAGGGAGTGCCACGTGTTAGGAAGATTTGGCACTTTTGGCATGCAGTTGGGCCAATCCCAAAGTGACACGTGTCAGGGTGACGTCAGCAGCTGACGTGGCATGATGATGTGGCAAGGATGACATGGCGTACGGTGCTGACGTGGCATGATGACTGGACAGTACGGATTCTGACAAGTGGAAATCGATTATTGGTTGATAGTCGGCGAATCAGATGCTGACACGTGGCGCTTTGTTGGCCAGTGATTGGGTGCCACGTGGCCCAATCACGGGCTGCCACGTGGCACCCCGGTTTTAGTCAATGACGGCTATGTAAAAAATTTTTGGAGTCCGGGGGATTCGAACCCCGGACCTCCCCACCATATAAATCTTTAACAATGGTCCTTTACCAATGTGCCACATTAATTTTTATTGTATAAAACCCACAATATTTAATATATTGTATGGTATTATGTGCATAAAGGAGGAGAGGGGCCAGCGCTTAGCCCTTTGGGCTAAGCGCTTGGCCATATGGACTCGATATGACCCTGCTAAAGGAGTGCGCGCCCAGGAGAGGGGGCTTAAGCCTGAATTTAACCAATTTATGGTTAAAAAGTGGGTTTTTAACCACTTTTTGAGTTTTATTGCTAATTAAACTCATTTTTAAGGGTTATTGGGCTTTTTTAGAGCCTAATTCTTGGGAGGAAGTTGGAGATTGAAACCCACTTTCCCAACTATTTAACCAAGGCCATTTGAGGCCATTTGGTAGGCTTTTGGAGAGCATTCAGAGCAGAGAAGTTGATGCAAGGCCAAGATTAAGCCAGTTTGAGGCAAGGAGCTGTTGAGGTAGAGATGTTGTCGGACGATTTCTGAGAGTTCGGTATATCCGTTTCAGGTGCTGTAAGTTGTGCAAGATTCTAGAGATCATGGCGAACAAGACCAGTTCAATCTAGGAGCCAATCGACAATTGTAAAGATGTACTAATAAACTTTCGAAAAGAAATCAAGAAGCCTCCCTCGCAGAGAAAAGGCCCGGAGACGTAGGCAAAGTTGTGCCGAACTCCGTTATCAAGCTTGTGCATTATGGTTTGCTGTTCTTTATTGCATTTCAGATTTGCATATATGTTTATGGCTGTATAATTCATTTTCTTTTCCTCGTTCTTTCGTTAAAGTTTCCCAATGGTCATTTAATGCATGCAAATAATAACTCAACCATAGTCATTTCGAAAAATCCTGACGGATCAAGTG
>JASDQU010214919.1:2056-18352 GCA_032191745.1 Picea mariana
TTTTTTAAAGTCACTTAAAATTTGTCAAAAAAGTTAGTTAGAATGTTTAGATTAAGTTATCTTTTTCTTTTCTATGCTAGGATTTTTTTTTAACAAATTCTTTTCTATGTTTTTTTTAGACATTCTTTTTTTTTTCCAGACAATGACAAAAACATGTATCCTATGTGGGCCATGTTGTACATAAGGTTCTCTGTGGATATTTCTCTGTTTTTTTTCTAAGTGTTTTTTTATTATTTTTAAAACTTCCAAGTGTGAATCACCAAGCATTCAATGTGTGAGGACCTTAAAGTATTAGGGTTCAATGTTTTGGGTATTAAGGATTGAAAGTTATAGAAGATATGTTAGTTAGAATAATAAAAGAAAATATTTCAATTTGGTAATGTGAAACTTGACATATAAGTTAACTATAATATGTAAATATTATTTAGATTTTTTTACATCATTTGTATAAATTATTCAGATTTTGTTGATATCATTTGAATAAATTTAATTTCAATGAAAAAATATGCATAATATCACAACTCATTTTTTCCATTTTACAAAGATTAAAAAGTTGATTACATTATAGAATTAAAACTTTTCCAAATTAGAAGCCCAATTACCACAAAGTGTTCCCAATATAATGCCAAATACTTTTTCAAACAGTGATATTCCAAAAATATAGTATTTACCAAATAAAAGTTCTTTCAAAACATTTGTTTTTTCAAACAATAATATTGCAAAAATATATTATTTACCAAACAAATGTTTTTTTCAAAACATTGCCTTGGGCTTAGTTCAAGTGGTCCCAAGTGGCAACTTATAATTACTTTGTACTAAGTTAACCATTGACAATCTATAACCACCATATTAAGCTAATTATTGGCTTAAGTAAAGGTTTTCACAAGCATTGTCCCATTGCATGTGCTAAACTAATGATTGGTTTAGTGCATGGTGGTTATAGTTTGCTTCTCATAACATAATGTTTTCAATGGGGTATTTTATAATTTGTTATACTTTATTACATCCATGATTGTAACATAATGATTTTTTTCTCAATTGAAAGAGAAAGTGATAGAAAATGAAAAGTAAATTAAAGATCAAGAAAATTAAGGCAAATTTGAACTTAGAGATAGGAGAATATAGAGTTTTTGTTGCAATTGTTGCTTCACCCCTCTTCATTAATGACTCAATCATTGGAAGATACATCATTGTCACCATTTCCTTAGGATTGAGTCTAATTCCTAGTTCATGAACCAAATTGAAATAAGATAATGGTAATATGTGATCAAATTTGAATGGCTACTCTTAATTTCAAGTTGAAGGGGTATATATTTATCCAACTCTTCTATGGTGAGAAGTTGAAAAAATAGTTGTACTTCAATTAACGAGAATAAACTAGGTATATACTTCACCAAAAAAATTATTCTAGAAAGATATTGCTCTTCCACTCTTTTACACCTTAAAAATTAATTAACCATTAAATCAATAAATTGTGATTTCAAAGATATTTAATAATACACATAATTTGTAATTTCAAATGAAATGGGTTATATGTGCATTAGAAACAAAAAAAATTCAAAAAGTTTGAGTTACGATTGTTTTCATTTGGAGAAATTTCAAAGTGTTAGAAATGATAATATAAAGTTTCGTACATAATGTCAAAAGATAGGTCTCATGATACTTTCCTTATGATTCAAAACTAGAATTTGAAAAAACATAATTTTTGGGATGGAAACAATACATCCACATTCATTTGCAATAATTCAAGGATTTATACAACCTTTTTCATGTTTGATCTTTGATTTGCTATTTGTATTGAACCTATAATGGACCACTACCATGGAGCAACTTCATTGCATCGACACTTCTCTATTATAGGTATGCCTCTCATAGATCACTACTATGAGGAGATACCAGGCCCTTAAGATTAAAGGGACTCTTATACCATGCTAAGAAATAAAACAAGCAAGATAACAAGAGACAAGAACTTGACAGAAAATGATTTAATCCATATTCAACACATGTATTCATCTCATGATATCAATTGAACAAATCTAGATCTAGATCTCACTGACAACTCATCATTGGATAATGACAACACCTCATTAGAAGATAAGGATGACAACTCACAAGAAGATGATCTTGAGCTTTGTGATTTTCTAGGGACTCATAGTCGAACATTTAAGAGATTAATAATTTTGTCCAGTGTGTCACCATTATTTAAGGCCTCAACATGCCCCAATTCAATTGACTTGGGGACCCCCTTCCAAACTTTTAATTAGGACTTTTTCATGAAGGTGTTGTGTCTCAAGTTCTCAACTTTTGGTTTTGATTCATGATTACATGCTATTGACTTGGATTCACATTTGAGGTTATATGTTTGATTTATTTGCTTTAATTCACATGTTAAATGTCTTGTTTTTAGTTGCATTATCAAAAAAAAAAATTCTCCATATTTCTTTATTTTGCATTTATCACACTACATGCATCTAAATTCATGTTGTTATGCAACTTGGATTTATTCGTCTCTGACTTGAGTAAGATTGTTTGTAACTTTATCTAAGCTTATCGACATTGTCTTGCATCTCTAGCTGACATAGAATTGTATTTCAAGAAGAATCAACAAGTTTACAAGGTGTTTGGTATTAGGTATCTTCAATGTCAATAGACCATTTTTACCGATTAAAATTTCTCAAATGGTGATCGATAAATCCAATAAAAATCAGCATCTTGGAAAAATATATAACAAAGATGTAAGATAATATGACAAAATTTAATTTGGGCAAACCAATGTTTTAATTGGAGCTTGGATTTTCATTAAAAAATGATTTTGTGCATTTTTCACCCCCAATAAAATATGACAATTTAACCTTCGAGATGTGCTACGTATAATTTTTCATGGATTACAAACTCAACATAGCCTCTAGAGTCTAATTCTGACATGTACAGACATGAACACGTAGTTGGATTTTCTCACTAATAAGGCAAACCATACCTTAATGATTATAATCATCTCAAAGTTTACGTGATGACATGATGTGCAACCACCTATTTGAAATTCCTTTTCTTCTTCTTTCCATTACAAAAATTGTTTTTTCAATTGCAATTTGCATGGGGAACTTTTCATCATTTGAAATTAAGTAAACCTCAAGGTATGTACATAAACTTGAGGTTAGCTACCTATTACAACCTGAACTAGCAACCTTGTGAAAGGTCCTAATGTAGGTGATAACTATGGAAACAATATGGGAATTACATCACTTTCACCTCAATACACTTTCCCCTACACTTTAGGCCAGCTCTTAGAAGCCATGAGGGGTATCCCAAATGATGAAAAGTAAACCTCTTTAAGTGAAATTAAAGCATGCAATCATATGATTTACTTTAAAAAATCCACAAAATATATAACAAGACAATGCATTAGGATTCCAATGAGTGATTACAATTCTCTAAAGATATTCAATTAGAAACAATTGCATAAATCACATTTATATCCACTTCAAAGAAAGGTTAGGAATTAATGGATGTGTGTGCCAAATATGATGTGTAAGGTAAACAACATTCACAACTTCATATTATTATTTAAGTCTAATAAAATTAACAAATATATATTCTATACAACAATAGAAAAACAAGTTCTAAAGATAGATAAATATTAACTAAGCAGGAACTTGTAAAATGGATGGTGAATCCCCATAGGGTTTCACAAGTTAGCACTTGTTACTTTTAATATGGAATGATAGATTCTGTCTTCCATAGGTCGGATGTAGTTTCTCTTGAGGCAAGCTTAAAAAAACGGGTACAAACAAATGTTTTTTTTCACTAATATTTTTCTCGGAGATAAGTAATCGTTCTTGCATAGAATTTTGCGTTCCCCTATGATTTACTTAGATACCGTATTTTTCTGTTTTTGTTGTTGAAGGAAGAAAAATTGACTGGACAATAGTGCTAAATATGGGCAGGTTAAATTCAATCTGTAATCCTTTATGGCTTCTATTGTGGAGAAGCTTTGGAAATCTTGTGTAGGGTTCGAGTGTTTGAGCTTTCCATTTAGGGTTATGGTTGGGGTCCAAGCCTATTATAGACATTGGAAAATTATATTTGAAACTAGGTTTTTTTTTTAGCCTTTCTTAGATTAATGGTGTGAAGGACTTCTGTGTTTTACATGTTTTGAACTTGCATGTATAAATATTTCTGGTGGTTTGTTGTGTGGTTTTAGTGCAATGCACTTTTGTTTTTCCAAATGGAAAATTTCTCAATTATATATTAATATAATTTGTTTTCAAATCAAAGAGATTACAATCTCTGTTATGTAAAGTCTGTTGAAAGTATAATGAGAATGAAAGGATAGACTTTCATCAGTAGAAGCCTTTCAGCTAGCAAGTGCAAAGCTACTCTTTCAGGAAATATAGTGAAGGGAGTTGCTTGTAGTCAATGAGAAAGCTAACAGGGCTAAATTTTGCAAGGAGAAAATGTCTTTCTATGAAAGATGTTATACTTTCAGCTTTCATATCTAGTAAGCCCACTATAGAAGAGTGTAAAATCAGATCTTAAAAGATAGTTAAGTAGTGGGAGGGTCCCTCATAACCATCTATCTATAAGTTGTAA
This sequence comes from Picea mariana, assembly GCA_032191745.1. Classification (NCBI taxonomy): domain Eukaryota; kingdom Viridiplantae; phylum Streptophyta; class Pinopsida; order Pinales; family Pinaceae; genus Picea; species Picea mariana. The sequence goes on from JASDQU010214919.1 coordinate 6,647, forward strand.
GTGAGGATTCCCAAAAAAAAATTGAGCTCTGTCTTTGAAAGTTGATCAGTGGCTTTGTTATGCTCTCAGTAAATATGGTTGTAATTGAGATTTTTGAAGTAGATTGAATCAGACTAATTCTTTCCCTCCAAGCCAAGAGCGAGATATCTTGGAGATCTCCCCTGTTATTCAACCACTCAATAATGATTCTGGAATCTCCAAGGATATGCAGGTCTTCAATTTGTAGTCTGGAGGCTAAATATAAAGTGGCCTAGGCACCCAAAAGTTATTCCCTGTTATTGGTGCCCAAACCACAGTTTAAAGTCCAATTGTAAAAAGTATTTTGAGTGGTTTTGATCACCCCTCCAACACAGCTCTGGGTTCCATCTGAGACCGTTGTTCCATCGAACCATCCAATATTTGTGTCTTATAAAATAGGGACCTTCAAAGTATGTTGTTTTAAAGGCTTGTTAGCAAGAGCAACATTCCAAGTGTTTTAAATACCAAGAGCTTTGTATGTTGTAGCACTGACGGAAGGCGTCCCATTTTCAAAAATCATTTGAAGTAAAATAGATAAGAATGTTAAATACTCATAATGCAATTGAAGAAAAGTAGGAAGGTGTTCCACTCTATTTTTCCGACTTCATTTCACACAGTTCTTGTATCAGGCTCAAAATTTTCGTGTGGAGATATAATAGGAGTTCACCATCCTCTTATAGAAAAGAATTAACCAAGGATGTGCACACGATCATTTGTTAATTACCATAGCATTACCTAAAATAAATTTATGCTTTTCGAAAATCTTTTATAAACAACAGAAACGTGGCTCAAAAGAAAATATTCCAACCTCAGAATATGAAATTTGACACAGAATTTAACCATAGTTTGTAAAAATTATTCATATTTCTTTGACATCATTTGTATATATTTAACTTTAATGGCAAAATATGCATAATATCACAACCCATTTTATCCATTAGACAAAGATATAAATAAGGCTTGAGGTCCTTTAGTTTATTAGGGTCTCCTCTCATTCCACTAGTCATATCATGGCTTGTACTTTAAGGCTTCACCCATTAGTCAACTGTCAACGTTTACAATTAAACAATAATACGTTTACAATATTTGCAAGCCATTGCATGGAAATCATAAATTATGATTAATTACAGGTTCGGGGAAACATGGGTGTTACAATCCCCTCCCCCTTAAAGGAACATCGCTCTTGATGTTCTTCTCAGCAACACCTTCCATGACTTCATCTTTCAGCTACTTCAACATCATTTTCTTTTCTTGGTCTGGTCCTTTCCCACACTCTTGGCATTTACCACATGCCTATGACAATTTCAAACAACAAGCATTTCAATTCATCATTCCATGCATAAACATTTTATTACTGTTCATAACCCAAGAGGGAATTCACAATCAACATAATACTTATCTGTGTAGTTTATGGATTTGCATCTATATGGTTGTCTCATTAACTTGGCTCACATTTTTCCTTGACATGCCCATTATGTGCATGATCGAAATAAACATATTACAAAAAATGTTGGAGTCTCTTATTTCTTGCAGTCACTCACCCTCCATGCCTAGGCTCATGCATCCCCTTCTCTACTATGCAGACCCTTGGGTGATCCATCTTGCTTGCCAAATATTTCTCGCACAAGAAGAGTTTCAAAGACTTTGTTGAGTCTTACAGCTGAGGAGTCCCTCACGCTTACTCTGCCGAAAGCATCCCTTCAACCCATGTCACCATGACACATCATTCTATGGGAATCATGGATTATCACAGGGTTCTCATGTCATTAAAGTAGCCCTTTTCCATGCTTTCCATATTTGGCAGCCATTATCTATCCTCCCTGGATATATTTTCTTTTCATCTCACCTATATCACATGCATACATAAATTCGTGAGATGTTATCATCAATTTTAATCAGATTTCTTTCAAATCTGTCATCCACAGATTTCAAATTTCACATTTTCATTTTTAGATCTGTTCCACATAGGAACCAGATCCCACAAGCATGAGATTTATTTCTCATGGTAGTTTGTCTCTTTCATAACCATCAGGCATTGTTCTTCCTTATGGGCTTACAACACATCCATGTCCAAGACCTTTCTTCCTGCAATTTCCTCTTCAATCAACCAATTACAAATTGTTAGTTCTCATGCACATTATATTTTCATTGCACACTTGTAGTGGTTCACAAACAATTCAGAGTTGTGCATACTACAATCAAGTTCATTTACTCAAAAAGGAAATATATTTCCTTACACATGCATTACTTTATCATACCAATCCTTTCAAAATGCAATCAAACATCAAAATGAATATAATCAATGTGTCAATATCCATGGCCACATTCACACACAAGGCACTCTTGCATTGATTTTTAGATTATTACGTTTCATATTAGGCACTTTGCCTTGGTGGGTTGGAACTCAACCAACCTCTTACAACATGATTTCTTTACACACACACACACACATACACACACACAGATATATATATATATATATATACAGCAGGACTGTGTTTTCCTGCTTTAGCTAATCATGACTTCAAATCAGCATACATGAAACTAAAAGTTTCACATGAATGCATTCAAACATTCTTTCTTCATTGGTAACCAAGGTTTTGACATTTATGGCCACCCAAATTCTCTCTTTACCATTCTGCAATTCTGCAGAGCACTGGAATATACTTCTTCCATAATGGGAAGTCCTATATATACTCGCTCTCTTATCACATGCATATGCTTACTACATTACATCACTGTGCTACCTTTGAGCGCTTTTGTTCTTAATCACTCCTTGATTGGAAAATGTATTCATGACATATATTTGTTCATGCATTTTTCCAAGGATTTCAATCATCCTCGACTGTTATAGGTTCACACCTCCATCATGCAAGTTATTCTTCCTTAATCATACCCTACTTGGGTATCGATGGAATACAACAACCATTTAGATCACATGCATGCCATCAAAACATAGACTATTTTAGTAGGGATTATTACACAAAACCCTCTTACCTCTCATGTAACATGGGCAAGAAATCTTTGTACCTGTTTTGGCTTCCAACACCTTCTCTGATATTACCTCTTCAATGGTACTTCTGGAGGACCTCTAAAATCCCTTTCACAGTTTTCTTTTATCAACAACCTTCTTGCATTCACTTCTGTCTGAGGTTGTTCACTATTGGAAATTGTCCTTCTCTAATAGTTCCAATATTTTCTACACGTGGCATACATCACCACATTCACATTTTAAATTTGTTGTCATGTAAAATCAAATGCATGTACCATAACATTTTTTTCAGTAAAAAAAATTCACATATGCCTTAGCGTATCTATATGCACTCCATCACATTGTCCCTAATGTTTTCATGAGTGCAACCATAATCAATTTTAGTTGTATCTCTCAACACTCTCATGCCAAAACATATACCTTCATCAGCATATCAGTTTCTCATCCTAGAGAAACATAATAGACAACAAGAAAGGAGGTAAGGAATCCTCCCGTCAGGGAACTTTCAACCTAGTTTAATTAATTTCAAGGCCTCATTTCCTTCACACACTATAGATTAACCAAGCACATTCATTTAAACACATTCAGTATTGTATCTTTCAATTACTAGTTGTACTTATTTTCAAAATTGTCCTTTCTAAGCATACAACTATGTCTTATTATTCAAAGTTTCATAGTGAGAGAAATATTAATCACTTTCTCCTTATTTGCTTTTACAATTTATTCTTCCTAGGATCTGCTTGTTCTATATCTTGATCAATCTTAGTCATGTTCACCTTGACCTTCTTGGATAATTCAACATGCGTCATCAACAATTTTCTTGTTCATAATGAATCATGAACTTGTGCATTCCACGCATTTCCCAACCAGAGATCAAAATGGTCCTCATTCGTCTGCATGTCTTGGTACTCATGCATCATATTTTAAAATGTAATCCAATATTCTTATATAAATAGGTTTTGCATCTCGTTGTACAATTATCAACAATCATTACAGTTATAGCTTTGTTCTCCTGGCAGAGTTCTTTACACATTTCCCCCACAAGAACCTCTTCAACATGCAACTCTCTTGTTTCATATCCAAACAGTCTAACATGACCTCAATTCTTGATTTAGCCTCAACTTCATTATTTTAGAGTTCTATCCAATATTCCACAAGGAATATAAAATTTCATTTTCCTTATACATTTCAGATTCTCGTGCTCAAACCTGTATCTTTAGGTTATCAACTTGCTTTCAAATTGTTCTTTCATTCTTTTAACCACATGTACCAACGTTCTGTGTATCGACCTTGGGCACACTTTGCATATTTTCTTTATCAATTGTTTTAACTCATGATTATTCACAATCATTCTCATGCAATCCTCAAAGGCATAATCATGTTGCCTTTTATCATGACAACATAGCCTCCATGCTCCTTTTCTCTCTCATCAATTTATTCTAAATTTTCCTAGGGGAAGGAACACATCCCCCTCAAGCTATTATTTGATCGATACAAATCAGACCCTTCCAACATAGGTTCAACCATGCATCCATGGAATTATTCAGTCTAGGAAAACATACTCCTTGCCTTACTGCCCTCTTAATTAGGAAATCATGTCATGCTTGTTATTGTTTTGATAGCATTAGGTTAAGCATGAAGTTCATTTCGTTTTATCAATTAACCATAACCATAAATGTTGCAGCAACCAAGATCACAAGAAGAAACACCATGCACAAGTACACAAGATATATCCTGGGAAACCCTTCTCAAACAAGGGAGAAAAACCTAGCCAAATCCTTTGTTATATTCTTCAAGAGAAAGACCTTTCACCACCAAAATGACTTAGCACACAAGAGGGTTCTTAAGTTCTAGAAACCCTAGCGCTCAAGAGAGATGCGCACCCTTGCCAAAGAGAAGTACTTGCTGAAATTACCAAACATGTGAGTTGGATATGATTCTACAATGGAGAATCGTCTCCTACNCAAGGCCAACCTCTCTAAGTCAAACACACTTCATTATTATATTTTTTATTATAGTTAATATTTTCATTATTAATTATCTTCTTTATATTAATTATATTAACATAGGGTCGACCTATACCCTTTACATAATAACTAGGGTTACAGGTAGGTCTAACTCTTGAACAATATATAGCAAAGGATCTGATACACCCACTATTTCTCATCCACTAAGGGCCACATCCATAGGGATGTCATATACCTGAGTCATTGTATTACACAGATGAACTAGGTCCTCACACATGCACTTATGCTCATCCGTAGTCACGTCTGCTCGACAGATCTTCTTTCCCACTGCCACCAATAGGAGGATCATCTGGAGTCTTCACATCAACTCAGCTACTATTCAGAGGAGGCCATCACATCATCTTCATTCTTGTTCTCATGATGATGTGCCCAACGGTTTTTGGGATTTCCCTAACTCAAAAGATCACTCTTACATCGGATAATCATCTGGAGTTCTTCTCTCTCACGTCATGGAGGAGGCCATATACATTCCTATCCCATGTCCCAGGCTAGAATGACGAAACCTTTATTAGGGGATTTCTTTCAAGTTTGTAAGCTGAGAGTAATACTTCACATGTCTTCTATATTCCACATCTCATAGGTTTGTAAGTTGGAGCATGTCTCCTATAGCTACATTCATTAACACTCCCTCTCAGCTAGGGAGGCATTCTCCATCAGGCCAAACTTCTCATGGAAATACTCGAACTTTGTCTTGGCAAGTGGTTTAGTGAAGATATCGGCAATTTGTTCATGGGTGGAAAGATACTGAACATGTATTGTCTTCCTTTGTAACATATCTCTAATATAGTGGTACTTGATTTCAATATGTTTTGATTTTTCATGGAATACTGGATTCTCTGAGAGCTTCACATAGCTCTGGTTGTCGTAAGGAATGGTGGTAGGATACATCTTGTTTTCAAACAAATATTTCAAAATTTTGTGAATCCAAACAGCGTCACAAACTACCACTCTTAGTGCAATGTATTATGCCTCTGTCATACTCAAAGCCATAGAGCTTTGTTTTCTGCTGCACCAGGAAACCATGGTTGATCCTAGAGTGAAATAGTTTCCTGAGGTACTCTTTCTGTCTACTTGACTTCCTGCCCAATCTGCATTAGCAAACCCTTCCAGTATTAGATCCATATTTGTATCATATTTTAATCCATAGCCAATAGTGTCGTGTAAGTATCTTAATACGTGTTTGGCAGCTATCCGGTGTGTTTATTTTGGTTGGCTCATAAACTGGCTATCACATTTACTGCATAGAAAATGTTTGGTCTGGTGTTAACCAGATACATCAAGGATCCAATAAATTGTTGATATAAATGTGGATCTACATCTCCAGAATCTGTATCATTCATCTTTTTCAGATCCATTACCATTGGGGTTGGCATGGAATTACAGTCTGTCATTTGGAATCTTTTCAGAATCTCCAAGGTATATTTTCCTTAGCTTAGGAAAATCTCCTCTGATCTCTGCCATACTTCTAGTCCCAAGAAGTAATGCATTTGGCCTAAATCTTTCTTTTCAAATTCGGCATTTAATGCCTTCTTTCATTCAGCAATGAGTCTTTCTGAGCCGATGATGAAAATATCATCCACATATAGGACTAGGATCAAACATTTGTTTCCATTAATGTTATAATATATGTTTGGGTCAGCTGAGCTTTTATTAAAACCCAAACTTATCAGGAAACCATCCATTTTATCATACCAAGCACGTGGGGATTGCTTTAAGCCATATAGGGCTTTCTTCAATCTGCAGACATGAGATTTTTCGTTGTGTATAACGAAACCTTCTGGTTTTTCAATGTAGACTTCTTACTCAATTTCGCCATTGAGAAAAGATTTCTTTACATCCATCTGATGTAGCTTCCAACCCATGGAAGCAGCTATAGCGATGATGGATAGAATGGAGGTATATCTGGCTACTGGTGCAAAATTATCATCATAGTCGACTCCCTCTATTTGTGAGAACCCTCTGGCCACAAATCTTTCTTTATATTTTTCAATGCTTCCATCAACAACATGTTTAATTTTGTAAATCCATTTGGAAGTTACTGCGGACTTCCTTTTTGGCCTTGGGACAACATCCCATACATCATTCTTTAGTATGGATTGATATTCTCCAATCATGGCATCTTTCCATACTTGTTCATTTGAGGCTTCTCCATGACAGGTAGGTTCTGAATCAATAATGTGAGTCATAGTTGAAAGGTAGCTAGAGAATCTCTTAGGTTTCTTGTTTTCTCTAATTGCTCATTATGGATCTTTATGTCTTTCTGCTTCTTCTAATGTTTGGTGTGCCCAAGCAGGTCTTTTATGTCCAATAGTGATGTCTCTAGGTACATCACTTGGGGCAATCGAATATGTTGGAGGAGCTGAGTCAATTTGAGTTGTAGGACCATCTGGAACATTGTCTATCTCCCTCTGAATTTCTAAATGAGGAGAAGGTATTGTGTCACCATCTATTTCCATCTGAGCTTTTATGGATTTTTGGAAGGCTACTTCTTCTTCAAAGGTAACATCTCTGCTTACTTCAATTTGTCTTTGATGTGGGATGTAGATTTGGTATGCTTTTGAGGATTCACTGTATCCTACAAAAGTACCTTTCCTTCCTGAAGGTTCTAGTTTGGATCTCTTTTCTTTAGGTATATGAAGATATACTGGACATCCAAATATTCTGAAGTGTCTGATTTCAGGTTTCTCTTTAGTGAATGCTTCTTCTGGAGTAATGTTTTTCAGGATCTTATGAGGGCTATGGTTTTGAACATACATTATAGTCATACATGCTTCTGCCCATAGAGTCACTGGTAGACTCTGATCATGTATCATTGCTTTAGTTTCTTCAATGATAGTTATGTTCTTCCTTTCAGCAACCCCATTTTCTTGAGGGTTGTATGGTACTGTGAGATCCCTTTTGATCCCTACTTCAATACAAAAATTGATGAATTCTTTTGAGGTGTATTCTCCTCCATTGTCTAATCTCAATACTTTGATTTTTCTTCCAGTCAAATTTTCAACCTGAGCTTTGAATTCTTGGAATTTGGCAAGGACTCCATCCTTGTTCATAAAAAAATAAATCCAGGTCTTCCTGGAGTGATCATCTATGAATAGTACATAGTACAAGTACCCATTTAGGGATGCAACGGTCATTGGCCCACATACATCTGAATGAATCAAGTCCAAGATTTCCTTGGATCTGTTGTCAGTGTTGGGAAAGAATCCTTTAATGTTTTTACCAAGGGAACACCCTTTGCAAACACCTTCATGCTAGATCTGGATCTCTGGTAGACCTGTTACCATTTTCCTTAGAGCTAGAAGAGCTCTATAATGAATGTGAGCAAGCCTTCTATGCCATATCTCACTTAAGCTGATAGTGTCATGTAGTAAGGCTTGAACTGGTTTGATGGTCAACTTGTATAGGTTGTTGTCTCTAACACCGATTACTTTGGAAGAGATGATATGAGAGTCTTTGTGCCATGTAAGCACTCTCCCTTCTAAGAAAGTGATTTTGTAACCTTTGTCTTCAAGAGCCGAAATAGAGACAAGGTTTCTTTTCATTCCTGGTACATATAGGACCTCTTCCAGTTTGAGTTGCATATCTGAATCTAGTTGGAAGGTGGAGTTTCCAACTCCTCTTACGTTGTATCTAGCATCATCTCCAAGGACAACATGTAGATGTGTCTCTTTCTCAATGAAGTGTGTCAAATGATTTATGAAACCAGTCATGTGCCTGGAAGCACCACTATCAATTAGCACAGTTTTTTCATTTAGAGGAACCATACCTGAGAGTGTTGAGATGTTGATATCTTCATTGCATTGTAGTTTGGTGTTGAGCTTGCTTCCCATCATGAAATTGCTCATCTTCATAAACCATTGTCAACTAGGCTAGAGAAAACCTAACGTCTAGGCTTAGCTAGAACTTTTAGGTTTTGTTGGGCTTATGACTGCCAAAAATAAGCCTTTAAGTATGATATCTTCTTCAAGAAATTCTCAGAAATAAGATTCAGAATTTTCTGCAAAATTTTGACGAAACCCTAACAACTCTTAAGGTCAAAATTTTGAAAAAGACCAGAATTTAGTTCTGAGACTTGTTGGTGGTACACTGAAGGAGGCCGTATTTTTCTAAGTCTTTTTCATCCCAAGCGTCCAAGTTATAGTGGTGGAATTTCTCTGAAAAAGGAGGGCGTATGGATTTTTCTAGAAAACCCTAGGAGGGTCGTACGATTTCTGCAACTAGGAGAGTATATGTTCTAGAGAAAGCTTGTGCAATGGGATCTTCAAGACCTATGATATAATACCATGTTATTGTTTTGATAGAATTAGGTTAAGTAGGAAGTTCATTTCATTTTATCAATTAAACATAACCATAAATGTTGAAGCAACCAAGATCACAAGAAGAAACACCATGCACAAGTACACAAGATATATCCTGGGAAACCCTTCTCAAACAAGGGAGAAAAAGCCAGCCAAATCCTTTGCTATATTTTTCAAGAGAAATACCGTTCACCACCAAAATTACTTAGCACACAAGAGGGTGCTTAAGCCCTAGAAACCCTAGCGCTCAAGAGAGATGTGCAACCTTGCCAAAGAGAAGTACTTGCTGGAATTACCAAACATGTGAGTTGGATATGATTCTACAATGGAGAATCATCTCCTACTTATATTAGACTTTGATTGATTTAGCAAGGGTGTATTATTGGAACAACAGGGTCGACCTCTCTAAGTCAAACACACTTCATTATTATATTTATTATTATAATTAATATTTTCATTATTAATTTTCTTCTTTATATTAATTATATTAACATAGGGTCGACCTGTACCCTTTACACAATAACTAGGGTTACAGGTAGGTCTAACTCTTGAACAATATATCGCAAAGGATCTGATACACCCACTAGCACTCATCCACTAGGGGCCACATCCATAGGGATGCCATAGACCCGAGTCACTGTATTACAGAGATGAACTAGGTCCTCACACGTGCAATTATGCTCATCCATAGTCACATCTGCTCGACAGATTTTCTTTCCCATTGCCACCAACAGGAGGATCATCTGGAGTCTTCACATCAACTCTGTTGCTATTCAGAGGAGGCCATCACATCATCTTCATTCTTGTTCTCATGATGATGTGACCAGTGCTTTCGGTATTTCCCTAACTCAACATATCGTTCTTACATCGGATAATCATCTGGAGTTCTTGTCTCTCACGTCATGGAGGAGGCCATATACATTCCTAGCTCTTGTCCCAGACTGGAACCAAGAACCCTTTATTAGGGGATTTCTTTCAGGTTTGTAAGATGAGAGTAAGACTTCACATGTCTGTTATATTCCACATCTCACAGGTTTGTAAGCTGGAGGATGTCTCCTATATCTGCATTGATTAACAATGCTTTCAAGCATATAAGTATATCTATGTATTTATTATGCATGTGCATTACTAGCATAGTTTTATGTTGTTGTTTCACGTTTATATGATATTAATATCAATCTTCTTTAAAGAGTAGTTATAGTCATCCACATGATATTTGTTAAATTATGAGCTTGATTTCTTAGGCGGATTAATTCTTTTATTTTCTTCAATACTTTGATTCCAGCTTAATACACTTCAACAATACCAAATCATAACTGAATAGAAATAACTATGTAGATAAGTAAGCATGCACATCAACAACATATATACCCCGAGGAAACCCTGTACAGGGAGAAAAACCCCAGCAAACGATATTCATTTATTGCATTAATAATGTAATATCAATTACAAATATCCACCATGAATGTTCTACTCTTAAAGAGCTTGCTAATATGACTCTGACCTGACAAAGACCTAAGAGACCTTGTTGAAATACACCTCTGAAATGTTGCTTCTATTGTTGATATACAACACTGATATGTTGTTGATATACGCCTCTGATATGCAGCTTCTATTGTTGGTATGCAGCACTGATATGCTTCTTTGGTATGTTGCCTCTTCATCACTGATATGCTCCTCTATTTCTTCACCCTTAACATGCATATCAATCTGTGTTGAAGAGAGGGTTTGACCTCTACTTATATAGGCTGAAGACGTGAAGAGGAGAGGCTTGAAATAGTAACTTGTTTGTATGCATTAATCATAACTCAATTTCATACTTTAGTTCGAACTTAGAACTAGACTTGAGACTGGTATACTCTAGTTCGAAAATAGAACTAGACTTGAGAATTCAGTTACAACTCAACATTACACTTTTAGTTCGAAAATAGAACTAGACTTGAGAATTCAGTTACAACTCAACATTACACTTTTAGTTCAAAAATAGAACTAGACTTGAGACTTCAGTTACAACTCAGCATTACACTTTAGTTCTAAAATAGAACTAGACTTAAGACTTCTGTTACAACTCAGCATTACACTTTAGTTCTAAAATAGAACTGGACTTAAGACTTCAGATGCAGATCAACATTACACTTTAGTTCTAAAATAGAACTAGACTTAAGACTTCAGTTACAACTCAGAATTAAACTTTAGTTCTTAAATATAAGTAGACTTGAGACTTCAGTTACAACTCAACATTACACTTTAGTTCTAAAATAGAACTAGACTTAAGACTTCAGTTACAACTCAGAATTAAACTTTAGTTCTTAAATATAAGTAGACTTGAGACTTCAGTTACAACTCAACATTACACTTTAGTTCTAAAATA
>JASDQU010214924.1:14768-28833 GCA_032191745.1 Picea mariana
GTACATGTTGATTACAGGTTGAGGTACAGGTTGATGCATGGTTGATGCACTTGTTTATGGTACAGGTTGATTACAGGTTGGTGCATGGTTGATGCACTTGTTTATGGTACAGGTTGATTACAGGTTGAGGTACAGGTTGATGCATGGTTGATGCATGGTTCAGATTTATTAGTATAGGTTTACAACGGTATATCTCACAGTGATAATGTGATAGTGGTTTCATCATTCTACTTCTACTTCAAGGTGGGAGGACGGGGCAAGGATAGGTGGTTGTAGCCACCTTCCGGTTGTAGATGGAGAACATAGGGGGTTGTAGCCTCCTTCTGGTTGTAGCCAGAGAATTGGGGAGTTGGAGCTTCCCTTAGGTTGTAGCCTGAGAAACTAGGGGGTTGGAGCCTCCTTCCAGTTGCAGNAATCAACCTCTACCATAAACAAGTGCATCAACCATGCATCAACTTGTACCTCAACCTGTAATCAACATTACAGGTTGGTGCATGGTTGATGCACTTGTTTATGATACATGTTGATTACAGGTTGAGGTACAAGTTGATGCATGGTTGATGCACTTGTTTATGGTAGAGGTTGATTACAGGTTGGTACATGGTTTATGCACTTTTTTATGGTACAGGTTGATTACAGGTTGAGGTATAGGTTAATGCATGGTTGATGCATGGTTCAGATTTGTTGGTACAGGTTTACAGTGGTATATCTCACAATGATAGTGTGACAGTGGTTCCATCATTCTACTTCTACTTCAGGATGGTAGGACGGAGCAAGGATAGGTGGTTGTAGCCACCTGCCAGTTGTAGACAGAGAACATAGGGGTTTGTAGCCTCCTTCTGGTTGTAGCCAGAGAATTGGGGAGTTGGAGCTTCCCTCAGGTTGTAGCCTGAGAAACTAGGGGGTTGGAGCCTCCTTCCAGTTGCAGCTAGAAAGCAAAGGAAGCTGGTTCTTCCAATGAATGTAATTCTTCAAGACATGTAAGAAAACGCATTCCATGGTTTTCTCCCGATTTGGGTTTCCACATAAAACACTGGTGTACTGTGTATGTGTATGATTGTTCATTGCTTATTTACTTTGCAGTTATTGGATGATAATGCTTCATTGATATAACACTTGGATTATATGGTTAAAAGGGATTAAATTTCTCTATTACTGATTCACCCCACCTCTCAGTAATCCAACACTAATAATTGTATTCTTCTTTTGGTTCATCAATAATCTATTTAGGCTCTTTTGAAATAATTTCTTCATGCATTCCTTCTCGATTTTGATTTATTTGGATGTAACATACTTTGTTTCCTTATCTTCTTTTTAGGCTCAAGATACCCAAAGAGGTAGGTCTGTTATAGAGATTTTGTGAACAATATTTATCTATTAGCGATATGGATCATTGAAAGAAGATCATTTTCTATGGTATCTCTAAGAGTTTTGCAATAATCTTGAAATCTTGACTTTGTGAACCTTTATTTTTCTTCTCCTTCATGTACTTTTGAGGAGTGTGCAATACTTTTCACAACATTGATTATGCATATGAAGGAACATTTTATATGATACTTATGTATCTAATAGAGTAAGTTTTTTTATTCTTGTGAGCTTGCCTCTTTGCTATCTCTTTTGATTGGAATTGGACTCCACTCTTGCAGTGTTGTGTGTAATCCTAGATTCATGATGATCAATGGAAATTGGTAATATTTTGAGAATGAAAATGTTCTCTATTAACAATTACCTTTGTTTTTAACGTGCTCTATTTTGTAGGCCTACAATGTGTATTATAATTAGAGAGTTTTTGTTTTGGAAGACTCGGTGATGAAAATTGAAATATTTATTTATGATATATTAGAGTGCCTTTTATCCATGTTATCTTGAAATCTATACTCTATTTCTTATGGTTTTCTTTTACCTTGGTAAATTTGGAAACTCCATGTCTATGAAATGTAGAGTGAAATGGAAACTTGAGATTGACTAAAATCTGCATGTCAATGTATGGTCTGGATCTCAATTTCTTGGTAGCTCTTGAACTACAGAGTTGATATGGAGATTGATAATGATTCTTACTCAATCACATATTCTCTACTGTGTAGAGGGGAAATTCAAAACCTATAGTGGAAATTAGGTCACGATTACATGATATAAAAATGAAAACCCCCAAGTACTTCCCCACTTCATGGATGGTAAACAGGGTAAACCATCAACCTTGATTATAGGGCCTAACCCCAAGGGGTAACAAGATATTTGAACATGTGACCTCCTCCACTAGGGATAGCTTCACATCTAGCTCAGAACCACTTGAGCTAACCCTTGGGGNAGAGAGAGAGAGAGAGAGAGAGAGAGAGAGAGAGAGAGATTAATGTAAGAAATCATACAATAGAAATAGTCACATTAAATACAAATATGATTAGTTTTTTCATAATAACATGCATGTGATATGAGACATAAACAACGAATAGAAGGGCAAAGGATAGCTAGTAGGCTAGCTAGCGTCTGACCATCTCTTTCACTAACATAAATGGAAAAAGTGTACTTTTCATGCTCGGTGATAACATGATATGTGAGTTTTTAATAGCCATAGATTTATCTTTAGTAGCTCAAAATAAAAATTCAAAATACAAAAAATTTCATCAAATCCTAGCATGAAATACAAGAAAAATAATGACAACAAACCACAATTCATTGTACTACTTTCTTTTCTTATAGATACTACATATATTAAAAAATTCATAATATTGTGCAAGAATTTCATAACCCCACAATAGACATAACCTTGTACACTCAAGAACTAATTCAAAAGAATCCAAATGTAATCATAACAAAAGTGACATGCTCAATTCTAAATAATGTCTATCAATCTCTCTACAATTTGAGAGAGACAAAAAAGTAAAACAAATTCAAAATCATTTCCATAATTAGAATCCAAAATCCTTTGGTTTGATGCATATTCTAGATATATAGAGAGATGACCATGAGACTTGAGTTTAGATATGGATATCAGTCTTTTCAGTCGACATTTTAGTACTATGGAATGTATTATTCAAGACTTTTTAAGATACTTTTTAGGATAATTTGTACACAACAATAGTATTGACGATGATTTAGTAATTTTTATGATGTAAGAAATTAAGCTTAAATTGTTCATTAAGTTAGTTTTGAGGGTTTTTGTGTTTTCTTTTCTTTTTGATGTAATATCTCTCGAGAGATATTCACTAAGAAGCAAATATGTGCATTGAAACATGTTGACGTGTTTTTCTGAAACTAACTGATTGGGGTAAATATGTGAAATATGTTTTTCAAATAGAAACCAAAAATATTTTTAGTTGAACTTGAAAATTTCTAAAGACTCTTCAATTGTTGATTGTGAGGACTCAACAAGTTTCCAATTAGCTTCATTTTTCTAGTTCTTCATCATGAAAGACTAGCAATAATAGTTTATATTTGAAACAAAAGAGAAGAAAACAAAATAAGAGATACTAAAAGAAGGGAAACACATATTTCAATATTCTCACTAAATAGCCCTATGTCTAAGCTCTATTAAGCACTTTATGGAATCTAAAAAAGAGCTCATATGCCCAATATATGTCATTTTTCTCCCACATATTGATGCCCCATACTTAGCCATTTTTCCATTTTCCTCATTCTCCATTCTCCACACTTCATACGTAGCCATTTTTCCTTCTTTCCACGTTACTCTCCTTTCTCACTACTCTCCATACTTAGACATTTTTCCAATCATCCATGCCATTTCCATATTTAACCATTTCCATACTTACCCTTTTCTATTTTCATTATCCACTTAGTTAATTTTCACAATACCCACCAGTAATTCATTTTCATAATTCATTTCCATGTTCATTTCCATGTTCATTTTCATAATTCATTTCATTTTCTATGTCCATTTGTTCATTTTCATTATTATTTTCACAATTCATTTCCATTTTCCATTTTACTTTTCCTTTTTATTTTTTTTCCATTTCCAATTATCATATTACATTTTCTATATCCATTTTCCTATTTCTATTTCCTTTTTTCATTTTCATTTTTCCATATTTCATATTTCATTTTCATTTCCTTATTTTCATGTGATCTATGACTCATGTAACCCTACTACTTACCTCCCCAACACTTAGTCATTTTTCATGACTTACTATGTTTTACTCTTATTCCACTTAGTCATTTTTATGCCTTGCAGGAGTAATGATGCGGGAGTCCAACATGTCCTAGACCTACAATTCCCCATGTCCATAGACCTGCAATCACACATCCTATACTTAGTTTATTTTTGAATTTTGAATGTGAATGCAGGAAACCATACTCTCATTTCCACCTTCCACTCCCAAATGTAGGAGACCATACCCTCATTTTCACCTTCCATTCCTGCATGTAGGAGACCATACCCTCATTGCCACCTTCCACTCCTGCATGACTTCTTGATGGGGTCAAAGGYRTAGTGAAATTAAAAACACACATACACTACATTTGAAAAGAAAAAAACATAGGGAAAATATTCTCCAAAACACATGAAGGGGAATTTTATTTATCAAACCATTCTTGTATATCTMTATTTAGTGTACAAATGGTCCCTTATATAACTATAGGTGACCATAACAATTATTACATATTTAGATGGTTGGTTCAAACCATCTCCATAACTATCTCCAAAAMTTCCTCCACAATATCTCCATGAATCTCTTAAGAGATCTCCATCCCTATTTCTTCTCATTTCCCCTCATCTYTCACATTCAYGTAGACATCTAGAATTAGTCTACCTTATTACAAAGAATCACATAATTTATTTAATTATTCAAGATCACAAGTTGGGATTATTTCATACTCCTTCCTTAATAAAAACTTGTGACCCCATTATGCCTCTTTTCACTTGGTCCCTTGAACTCATTTCATCTTCATTTTCTTTGTCTTATCTGCTCTTTGTCCTCGTGTACCCACAAACATAAACATTGTTGATGTCCATATAAAAAAGTAACCATCATCCAGAATACATGTGTCACCAGTTGTTGTATCTGTCAGTTCACTAGGAAACTCTTTCTCGTACATGGTTCATCAACCATTTTTTCATCATGATCTCTAGACCTATACTTTTATTCCCCTTGCATCACCATCATCATCATCCTCATCATGGTTTTTTGACATTCCCATAGCCATGCTCTCGATGCTCCTGCATCAGACTACCAATGAACAAAAACTCTTCATGGACTCATATCCTTGAGTTCCCTGTCATCCCACAAACTTTTGTTTCACAGTTTTCCATGGAATCCCCTTTTTCATGACTTGCAATTTCTCTTTCATGCTCAGTCCCCTTTTCGTGACTTGAAATCACATTGATTTCCTTAGATCGATGTTTATGTCAGATGTGCACTTCCTTAAATTGGTGATTCGGCCCATGATTGAGAAAATTATCTCTCATGGCTACCATTCATTACATCATTGGTTTCAACTAACCACAAACCATACATTACAAAGTGGTTTTTAGAGCACCAATAACTTTAACAAACTATGGGGAATACATGCCTCACTAGGCTTACATAAGGTACACACACTTTCTTTATACAATCATAAAACTAAGACTAACATTAATACTTTATCCAAGGACCAATAAACTTCTTAGGGATGTAATACTTCATGGATTTATTGTATCTACATCTCAAATCACACAAACTTCTAATTATACCTTGCTTTGCTTACGTCTTTGTTTCTCACACTTTCACTGCTTCATTTCTGATGCTTTTTGTGTTTTTTTCTTCCACTTATTTATTTTTCTTTCCTTGCCTCCCTATTTTTGTCCTTTCCTCTTGCCTCTTGATTATTTTTGTTCACACATAGGAGTCCTTGTATTTCAACTTTCCCTATCGTCGTAGTCTATGTCTTCTTCTGCTTTGTTGTGGCTTCCTTCTAAACCCTTTACCTGACTATCCATAGTCATTCTCCTCTCTTACTCTGTGAGATTCTCCATGCTCACTGTGAGCTGCAAATAGACTCTGCAGTAATAGGTATGTTTCACCCTACTACACAATACCTCACCAAGCTTATCTCCTGAACTTGGCCTTTTGGTATTCTTGGTTCCTTCCACTAGAACCTTCTAATATTCCTCTGTTCCTCAGCTACTATAGCTATAATATTTTTCACTTTCTCACTTCCTCTCAAGAGATTCACCTTCTCCTTTCTCTAGAAAACTCTACCCACATTTTCCACTGTCGAGTTGTCTCAACAACGTCTACCCAACCACATCTAGAAGTTGTTCCTCTTTCTGTTACAACTTTATTGTTGTAGGGTTCTACCACAAATCTCTTTTCTCTTGAAGTCTACATCAATATTATTCAAATTTATCTGTCATGGAGTCAAAATCATCTTCATTCTTCATTAGTCTTCCTTCTGTTCTGAAGTAAAAAACTTCTTCTTGCATAATTATTTCTCTGAATCTTCCACACAATACCTGCATAAAAAAATTCTTGTAGGAGGTACGTCTTCCTTCAACAAGACACCTACAATCTTTGTAATTGCATGTTTACAAATATGTTTCTTGTTGGGTTGCACAAAAACCAACAAAACACATATAACCTTGGTTTAGAAATGATTCGGTTTAGACTGACTTTAACTTCACTTGAATTTGACTCCAGACTCTCAACTTGACTGCAATTATTTAAATTAACAAATTCTCATATAATGACTTAACCACAAATTTAAATCTTGGGTGTCGGTTACAACCGATCATACACTCTTACAAATGACTTCTTTTAACTTAACTCCAATTCAAACTCTCAACTTCAATTCTTGATATCAATAATTTGAATCAACTTTTGACTTGACCTTTCAATAACATCTAATGCATTTCACTCCATTTCGACACTCACTATCACTTTATTACCTAAACAAAATCCTTTGAGCCACACTTTCCCTTAATTTAACCTTCTACATGCTTCGTGACTTGTTGGCAGCCAATTCGCATTTTTATTCTATCCTCATAAGCTGCCTACACCAGTATTTTGCAACCCTTGATTTTCATCGCAATCTTCGGAATAAAACAAAACTATTGTTTTTTCGCAATTTGCTCACCTACCTTTGTTCTTGTTTTCATGACTGCAAGCATGAAAATTTTGATTTCGAAGTCACATTAAAATCATCACTAGATTATTATGGTCACTCTTGTCTATGTGTTCATTGCATTTCCAATTTAATTATAGTCCCACAGTTGGCAAGACCCCAAGATCTTTACTCGTTTGGCATTCTTTAATTGTTAATATAACTTCATTTTTATAAGACTGTGATGATATTCTTATGAATGAGTTTTGATACATTGGTAGTTTGATGTTCTATAATCTTTCATCGATTTCTTTGACACATTGGTTACATGAAAACATTGGCGTTGTGGTTAGAACCTTGGTATAATCATTTCATACAAACACATTTTTATAATCGAACCCTTGGTGTTGATTTCAAATCATTGTTTTGGTTTTAAAACTATAACTATTGCTTGCGCAAATGTTTGGTCGATTTACCATTGATTTCATTAGTTGTTTGAATGGCATTGTAATTAACATATGTAATAGTGATTCGAATCACATTATGCGTCATCGGTTGTACTTATGAAATGATTGTTTTGCATGGGCTGATCTAGCTCCACCACCCTCACACATTCGGGCATTAATGCCTTCCCCCTATCCCAGGTTAACTCTATTGTTTTCGGGTAAGCCTGTGAGTTTTTTGACCCTGCGAATACCGTGTTCGAACCCTTGGACACAAACCCTTGTCCACTGTGTACTCCTGTCTATGGCACCAGTAGTGCGCATAGAACCAAACGGTAGCCAAATTCTATTGATATTCGATAATGCTCGTAAAGATTTGGAAAATGGTGGCTGGCTGGTGTTTATCCAAAGGTTCGAGGGCTTTAACCTCTTGGTTGCACAACAATTCGCCCTCACCTTTGATGGATGCAGGGCTAAGGTGGGAGACATACAACTCGAGCTCAATGAGGAATTCATAAGCTCGGTTACAGGACTACCAGCTACAGGGCAAAGGTGGTTTAAAAATTCTAAAGTAGACGAGGTGTCGTGGCCGCTATTATTCACATCAAGGAAGATTGTTTCCTGTGATAAAGGTATGCCTATCACCACCCTCAAAAATAGGTGGCACGACCTTTTAGTGATTGTTAAACAGTTTGTGACCTGTGAAGGTCATTATGGCTTGGTATTTCTGTATCATCTTTGATTATTGATGAATTTTATAGGCTATCCTTTGAACATGCCACATTATCTCTTGTGTAGTCTTTACAAGATGTCTAAAAGGTTCAAGCATGAGAAGGCTGATAGCAGCCTTTTTCATCATGGCTTGATCAAACTCATTATCGTCCACCATTTGAGCCTTCATGGTGACTGTTGGCAAGCCTTCCTATCTAGGAATGGCTTTGCCACTCTTGAATCTGTCCAAGTTGACAAGGTTGTGGTTGTGAAAACTTTGGTTGGGCCATCCATGTCATTTCATATCCTTCTACCCCCTGTCAAACCCTTGGATTTCCCTGACATCGACCTACCCGATACCATAGCCAACCCATGTATTAAATACAAGACTGAGGATGTCAAGAAGCTAGTGAGGAAGAAAGGTAATGGTGATCCTGGTGTCAACAGTAAGGGGAAGAAACATGCTCGATGGATATCGAGATGTGCTAGCAACAAACTCAAGCCAAACGCTGATCAAAAGCCAATAGTGTTGAGCGAGGAATTGGACTCCGAAATCAAGCGCTTCCTAGCCGAAGAATACCCCTATTCCCATGGCCTATGCTCTACGAAACCCTATGACTATGTCTCTAACTTACCTCCGTGCCTCAAGAACGACCCTAATTACCCTAGAATTCAACTTCACAATGAAACCCTTGGTGACTTAAACAAACCCTCGCATGTGATGCCGAAGCCCAATCAATCACCATGTATCCAATGTAATGCTTGGCTAGAGCATTATTACACCGACGTTCCCCTGTTGCAATCAAAGATAAAATCATTAGAGGAATGGGTGATAGTGCTGTCGAAGGAGAACGACAGGCTACAAGCCAATGAGAAGAAACAAAAAACCATCGGTTCGATTGTCTTCAGGAATCTCGAAGCAACAACGGCCTTCGTCAATTCAAAATTATCATGATTGACTTGTTTTCTTACTGCCCAGGTATGAGTTTCAATATTAATTTTGTTTTGTGAGTTTGTTTGAATTAATATAATCGATTGGATTTGCTTTCGATAGATCTGTTCATTTCAATAGATTTAAAATGATTCTTTTGTACTCAAAATGATTTCGTTGTGAATCATGTTATGATTTGGTTATGCGATTTTTCTCAGATTAGTATAAATGATTGATTGTTTGTTGATTCTGTTTGGATTAGGATAATCGTTTGGGTTTGATTTCGATTAGTTTTGTTTTCTTTTAATAGACCAAAAACAATCCTGTTGACTTCGATTTGCCAAAAACATATTTGTTTTGTTTTGAATGAGCATTTTTTCTTTGATTACACTCGATCTGTACAGAGAATTTCTTTGCTAAAATAGGACACAGCTGTGCTGATTGATACGATTTAGAAAACGATTGTGTCGGCCCTGAATCACTTCGATCCATCTCTTTTGGTTCGATTCTGAAATGATTTTGTACGTCTAAATTAGCACAGTTGTTGGTATAATACGATGGATTCAAAGTTAGATACGACTCTGTTAGTTTGGATTTAAATGATCTTGTCAATTTCGTTTTAATTCAACAACAATTTTGTTAAGTGTTGAGTCGACATAAACTATAGCATGAACAATTCACTTGATTGGCTACAGCCTGTGTTGATTGAAATAGATTCAAACATGATTTTGATTCTCTCTCAATCAGCATAGAAGTTTTAGTTTGAATGATTCGTTGGTTTCTAATTAGTAATCAAATGTTTGTTTAATAGTTTGAATATAATTCTATTAGTTTTGAATGGATTTAAAATGATTCTTTGCTCAAATTAGACCAGCTACAGAATCGCAAGATTCTGTAGCTAGTCTTAAAAATTAGATTTTTGTCAATTTTATCAATAAAATATCCTCTAAACTTGTCTATTTTTGTCGACTTTCAGGTGTATACGAATTTCAATGATCAATTGGGCATGCTGTGGCAGTTTAGGAGATACTCTAGATATAGTTTTGTTTTAATTTGCTAGCTTGAGTCAGAAATAGAGACTTGGGATATTATCCCCAGATTTTTTGTAAACTGTTTTTTATAATTCCCACAGGGATGTTTTACCCTGTGGTCTTTAAATACTTGTTATTTTTTGTAATCATCATCATCATCACTGTTGGGAGAACCGGACTATGGATTTATAATAATATAGACTGGCATGAAAGTTGATGTCTTGTAACAACTTTCGCTTTCAATATATCAAACTTTTGTTTCAAGTTTTCTCCATATCAGTTTGCAATTAGTTATCGACTACTTTAGCTATCATAATTCGTTGCAGGTTGATGTGATTTGGTTTATATGTTGTCCATATCTGATCTCTCTTATTTAAAAAATACAGCGATTACTCTATTTCAATTTAATGAATACAGGTTTATCTTTTTCGTTAATTGAATTGTTTTGTACAAATTTTGCACAAGGATTTATCTAACTGCGATAATTTGTTAATTATAAGCTTGTTGTAATTTTTTATATCTTGTTTGTCCTGTCATTTATATTTGAAGAGCACGGCTGCTTCCTGTTTACGAGAAGTTTGTGGAGAATCTGGTGCGGCTTTCCTCTCACCGAACAGCTAAATCAACTATTGCATACAGGACAAACCTGAAGCGTTACTTCAGGTCAGATTGCTATTGGTTATTTAATAGTTAATTTATTAGTGTTATTTAAGTAGTTTAGATAGATATGTATAGTTTAGATTTATAGTTAGAATTATTATTTTAGTTTCTTAGCTTAGATAGTTTTTATTTAATTTCCTTCTCATAAAATTATAAAAGATCAAAAACAATAGTTTTCCTGTCATAAGACAGTTTACAAATGATTTTTGCATGTTTTTATCTAAATCTATAACCTGTAAATATTGTACATTGGTAATTCTGTTGATAATTGAACATTTAATTTTATAGAGTTATTGTTGTATAGTTTAGGTAATAGATTGTATATATGTACTTCAGATTTGTTTATTAGTTAGCTTTAGTTATTGTTTAGATTAGTTTCTTAGTGTAGTTTTCTTTCCTTCTCCTAGGACTTAGATCGGCCAACGAAGCCACTAAACCTGTCAAGGTGGGTCATCCCAAACGGATTGGGTTATTTAGACAACCCTGGACCGGATCCACTCTTCCAGTTGGTGAGCGTTCAATTTCGCCTCGTCAACAAATGGCGCTAGAAGGAGGGCCTGAAATTTATTAATGGCACGAGGCGGTCGTAAGACTCCTCCACCACCCAACCGCTCACCTATAGTGACAAGAAGTCATTCAAATGACAACATTCCCCCTCAAACAACAACCACATCAAACGACGATCCACCGATCACAGTCAAACCAACAACCCCAAATCCTACAGGTGGTGACATACAAGAGATTGTCCGCCAATCTCTCATAAGAACACATAGTGCCTTAGCCCATTTGAGGCAATCAAATTGACCTTTGGACCAACCTTTAGATTTCTCTGATATCAGAGAACAACTCAGAGGTACTAACCTCACTGTGAACCCTATATATCCAATCCTCACTCCTGCTGCAGGAGGATCTGGAATACCTCCCTCACCACCTCCTTCATCCCCTTCTTCTTTGGGAGAAGACTCTTCTCATGAAGGCAGTTCCTCTTCTCAGCCTTCCACACCGCCTACAGCAATGGCCAACCAGAACAATCCTGCTAGACCTTGGCTCAACCAGGATGCAGTAGCCGTACCTGGAGATCAGCATCCCTTACCCAAACATATGGAGAAGTGGCTTCCCAAGTTTGACCCTGACTCTAAACAAGTCGCAGAAGATCACATTAAAAAGTTTATGTTAGCCATTAGATTCCACAATGTCGAGCATGAAGATGTAGTCTGTAGGTTGTTCCCCTACACTTTCGAGGGCGACGCATCCACTTGGTACTTTTCCCAGCAACCCCATACCATCGTGTCTTGGGAAAAGTTCGAGTCATGCTTTTTGGAAAAGTTCAGAGATGATAAAACCCCGGAAGTTCTAGTTATGGAGATTTCTAGCTTAAGAACGAACCCAAAAGAGAAAATTAAATACTTTAATCAAAGATTCTTAACACTTAAAAACCGAATCCCCATAGATTCCATGCTTGTCGAGAATCTTATCATAGCATACTATACTAAAGCCCTACATCAAAGTATATCCATTTGGGTTAAACGATCTAAGAAAGCCACGTTGTTAGAGGCCTTCGAGGAGGCCAGCCAGATTGAAAAAGACATACTTAGTTTAAAAGACACTACTAGCAACGAAACATAAACTAGTTCATCTTCCAAAAAGAAGATCGAAATCCTCCCTAGACCTAATCAAAATAAAACACAACCTGAAAGCTCTAATTTAGAAAACTTAACTAAAGTCATTCAAAAACTGTCAAATCAAGTTATATACTTGAAAAGGACGAACGAAGAAGCTTCTTCGAGCAAAGGGCCTTACAAAGCCCCGTTTAGGAAGTCTTTTCCCACCAACCGACCTAATCCAACTACCGAGGGCCTTAATCTAGAAAGTCTGCAATACGCCCTTCAAACAATTATAGAAGCCCAGGATAACTTGATGCCTCCTGAGATTCCTGAGGAAGTTGTTGAACAAGAGACAGTTCAAGAAGAAGAGTCTTCTCCAAACATTTTTGGACACTTCTCGGATAGCATCTTTCAAGCTAACTTCGAGACAGTTCATCCCTATAATACTAGGAGTAAGAAACAAACCTTCTTCCGAAAACACTACGACTTCTCCCCCAAAAAAATCTAAACTAGACGAGACTAAACAGAGTCATGTGAACCACAACTTAGATTACAATTTAGTTGAAGATCTTAAAAATTTAAGGGCTAACATTTCTATTTATGAGTTATTGAAATTTCCATTTCTGCTACAAAAAATGTTACAGAATATCGTAGAGAATAGCAAGAATGGTAATTCAAGCAGTAACAAGGTTGTGCTAAACAAAGTTCCTCAGAAGACTCCCACTAAGAATAATCTTGATCCTCATGATAAAGGAAGTCTTCCTATAAATAATGTAAATAATGTAGATAAAATAGCTTTAGAGACTGCGAGTAAAAAACCACAAACTACCACTCTTAGTACTCGCAGAAACGTACTCCATTTTTGTTAAATTTCGAAATCTTTAATAGAAACATGCACAATTGTATGGTAGACTCAGGAGCATCATCCAATGTGATGCCATGGTCTATATGTTAGAAGATTAACGCTGAAGTTGAACCATCCACTTTAAAAATCATCCAACTTGATCGAACTAGTGTTAAAGTTGTAGGTGAATTAAGGAATGTGCTTATAAGATTATCGTCTAACCCTAAGGTTCATCAAGTTATTGATATTATTGTTGTGGATATTCCAGAAGTGTATGGTCTATTTTTAAGTAGGGACTGGTCGGAGCAGCTACACAGATATTTCACGATAGATTGGTCTCATCTGTGGCTTCCAGAGAACGGCAAGCCCAACAAAATCAAGGTAAATCGTGAACGCTACCTTAAGTTCACGGTCATAGATTTGAATGACCCCAACGAACCATTTACACCTTCTGCCATTTCACCAAAAATACAAGGGATGGATACCTTTTTCGGCAATTTCATGGCCAAGGCTTCAGCTATCACCAACCCAGAACAACAGTCCGAGATTGTAGCATATGTGCAGCCAGCAGCTTCTACACAATGGTCTCATGCACCCGATAAAAATCAAATTTGGTCTCTTTATTTTGACGGGTCAAAGTCCAAGGAAGGAGCTGGTGCAGGCTGCGTTATTATCGATCCGGTAGGTAACAAAACCCTGATTGCATGTAGGCTAGAATTTGAATGTACTAATAACACAACAGAATATGAGGCTTTACTACAAGGTCTCAGAAAAGCTTTAGACATGAACATTCAAAACTTGACTGTCTT
>JASDQU010214927.1:0-10418 GCA_032191745.1 Picea mariana
AGTCGTCAGAAATGTAAGGAATCTGATGCATATATCTGAAAGTTATAATGATCAAACATGACACATACCATGATACCTGGACCAATTACCTCATGGAACAAGAGCTTTCTCTGATGCAAGCCCAAGCCGAAGATGATGGATGCTGCTGCTGCTGACAGGACAGGTCTAATGAAGAAGAGAAAGAGGGGCCCTCCAGGGCCATGCTCAGGTCAATCCTGCTCTCGGTACTCCATGTCTAGGACCTGTGGGCCTCGAGACATGATCTCCTAGTTATCCCTAAAAATCGGGGATAACACACCCAACCTGTGAGATCTCCTCACTCTAATGTAAGCAAAAGTCATTATTTTCTCCTACACTCCTCACACTAACAAAAGTCCTTCTTTGCTATCCTCAACCTTGGTCTCTCACCAAAGTCTCTCGACCTCGACCTCTCATCAAAAGTGTCTTCCTCCTTCACCCTAGCCTTGCTTTTATAATCATGAGTTACAATATATTTCAAATCTCCAAAGTGATCTACGGTTGAGATTACTTCTCAAACCCACTTAAGATTTAGATTACATGCTGCATGCTATGCATGTTCCTTAAATAACTCAACTCACTAATCAAACACTTTTACTTTAATTAATTCCTTTTAAATAAAGTAAACTCAAGATTAGAAGATTCTTGACGACTTCCACATGTTAGACACATGCCAATGCAAAAGTACCTATCCGATGCTACCACTAACATCAACAGTCATTTCATGCAATTCTGATCTCTCTAACTTGCTGCTGTTACAAAATCATATATGCTGTTGTAAACTGATATACTGCTGCAATTTTGTATCAGCCATCATTAACTTTCATTGTCTATCATCTCTTGAGGTTTATATTACAAACTGGTAATTGAAAATATCATATATATGTTGTAAATTGTTTTTGTTCCAGGCAAGTACCCAAAACATTCTTTTCTTCCTCAATTTCATAGACGTCTGGCTTAGGTGATCAAGAGAGGGGGCAGTGGGCTTGGCTAATAAACTTGTCACTTTGATCCCTTAAGGTCACCAGAGAAGCCTCCCTTGTGGTGGACCTCTTCCATCACTAAAACGATGGGTTTTCTTACTAAGATGACAGTGGTAGGATTTCCTATAGTAACATGGATTTGGGGACTAGTGTTGGGGCTTTGGCATAAGTACAAATCCTGCGGGAACACAACCAATTCATGGCCAATGCCAAACAATAGACAACATACATCAAAATGCAAGCAACTAGCTCTGCTATCAACCTGTTCCTGGACCTCTTTATCTCAGATCTGTGATATGCTTTCCGGAGCTGCCAAGGTTCCCATGCTATCGAACTGTCAAAGCTCCATAGCTAAAACTCCGAGCTCTCCCTCAAGCTATCTCAAGCTTCTGACTATTAACATACTCCAAGCTGCCCACAAATGAATTTGGATGCTCCTTTTATTGGCTCTGGAACTCCTAGAAATACACTAGGTCCACATCCTCACTAACCAATCATAGTTGACCGTGTCAACTGGGAATACATCATCACTAAGAGCGTCCTAGAATTATGCCTGGGTCTCTATGTTGTGGTCCCTTTGCCCTTTGTTAAATACTGGAATTCAACAACCTGGAAAACAAGAATGGAAATATTTATGGGTGATGCAGGATGGCCCATACACCAAGGATGCTCTTGCATCAATTCTGCAACTGCATTAGTTCTGCAACCCCCTCACTTCTCAAGCTCGTAGAAACACTTTGGCTCTGGTGCCATTATAAAATTTTAAAGCGTCATGCACAACAAGACGAGATAAATTTCAGATTGAGCTCTCTATTGACTTTATATCGCATAGAAATACATATTTATTATATAAAGTTTGTTCCAATATTAGATAGCTAGGGATGAGAATTATCCTCCATCCAAGGGCAACCCAAAATTGTTTTTTCTTTTAAAATTGCCCAAAATTGTTTTTTCTTTTAAAATTGCCATGCACTTCTAAATTTAACCCTACTTTTAATTTAGCAATGTAGGGCAACAATCTCAAAATGAGATTTGCAACTTTAACAAAACTTGGAGAGATTGCACTTGAGAGATAAGTAGGCAACAGTGTTCATGAAGTTGGTTTGGTCTAACTAATCCAAACTTTCTACGCAAACCACTGGTTACAAGTTCAGCTACACTAGAGTGCACACTCAATACACAATTTACGAACTCAATACCTGCGTGCGCTTGGGAAAGATAGCCAGGATAATTTAGATTTTCTGTTAGAAAAACATATAGCACATTTCCGTTTATTATGCATCATGACATGTTTACAAATGTAAGGTATCATATTTCTATGAGAAACCTGGGTTACTGATAAGAGCACGCAAGCAAAAGTGAGCAACAAACAAAGAGAGAAAGACTGCAACATCAGAAAGACACGAGATATTTGCCAGAACGGCACATGCTTTACACTCGTGACTCTACATTACATGTATTTAAATAGGCATAGGAGTATATAGAAACCGATTTAAAAAACTACGGTCAACCCAATACTGTGGCCTTGAAATCACTGATCAAATCAAACATTGATAATGAGAAATGCAATATAAGATTCACAATATGTTTTCATCGACATCATCATCAATTGAAATCCTAATACATATGCCACATATTTTGAGTCTCGAGTCATTCCCCGCTCCCTTGAGTAGCTTGAATCCACACTCATATTGGCCACATTGCCCCCCTAAAGCCCAATGTGACAGGCATAATTGCAAGCTAATCATAACATGCGTTTACAATCTATGGATAAACTTATTATTCCTCCTTAACAATGTTGTATTGCCACTCCATCAGGTGGCATGTACAAAACATCAATACGCAGTTGTTGAGCTTGCCAATAAACAACCCTGATACCAATACCAACTACAGATTGTTCTTAGCCCCCAGACCAGAGGCTTCAATCACCCTAATGGTAAGGCTTATCTAAGTCCTTACTACAGGTTCGGGGATTTAACAGGATCCAGATGAGTAAAATGGGTGCCAATAACTATGCTCAATACAATTCGCAAACTCTTTCTATTGATTGCAGCATTCCCCTGCCAACCTAGCATGAAAATATTTTAAAAGCACAATGAGGATCTGGAACCACCAAAAGAGTAGGGGCGCAAGGTCCTGAAAAAGGTCTTTCCTGAGCTCAGGTAAAGTCCTGGTCCTGAGCTCTGCTTGGGTAAGGTCCTGATCTTACCATATTCTCGTTGCTGAACTTGTCGAAAATTCAAATTGGATAGAAATCATATCTCAATTTCAGCATTTATTATCCAGAAAACACATTAATGAAAAACACACTAATAAAGTTGGGAACCGCTTACTTCTTAGAGAGGTAAAATCCTTGTGGGTAGACTTCAACTCCACATTTCCATCGACAGCAAT
The DNA here is from genome assembly GCA_032191745.1 of Picea mariana. NCBI lineage: Eukaryota > Viridiplantae > Streptophyta > Pinopsida > Pinales > Pinaceae > Picea > Picea mariana. Next base: position 3,396 of record JASDQU010214927.1, read on the forward strand.
CCGTTGCAACTCCACGGAGGAAGAAGGCTTCTCTTCGTCTGTAAGGCTTCTCTTCGTCTCCAACTGATTATATAAAATAGCTGGGCCACTCTGCCATTCTGCTCCATTCCCCACTGCCTGAAACAGATCACTGCATGTCACTGCTCTGCAATGCAGAGCCTTCCGAAACTTCAGAGAAGACCCCAATTCTAAATCTGCAATATCTCGTTTGCCCAAAACTACAAACTCACAGAAGCCCACACCCATACCCAAAGCAGACGAAGAGCATCTTGAGTTCAAGGCCATCAATACAACCAATGAAGAATTCCCAAATGCTATGTGGGTATCATCGCAGTGGGATTGTACAACTGAAATTGTAATCGGGTTATCTTTAAATTGCTCAATTTGCTGTTTTGTCAGGTTTAATCTGCCAATAAGAGCAGCTTAACCCCTATCCTCACTCTGTTCCAACTTCCCAGTACCTACTACACGTAAACATGTGACGCTTGCTAGTCCCACCTAATTCTATATTCTGAATTTCTTAAAATCGTAAAATAAGGATGGCAGATTGCTCTCGCTCAATTTCACGACTGAGAAAGCAAAATTTGCAAAATGCCAAATTACAGGGAGTTGATATTTGAAAATGATTTACGAGTGAAGATCATTGTTAAGAGTTTCGACTTTTGTATGGTTGGATAAGATGAGATTTATGTTTAAATTTGATTGAGAATCTCTTTGTACTCATAAAGGGAAGGTGTACTAATAATTTGACGAAGAAGTAGAGATGGTATCCGTGAGTCATCTTTGACCTGACACTGCTTGTTGTTGCAAGTTATTTATAGTCTTCCAATTGGAAGAACTTTTACTCATAATGGAGCAATTTCTACTCTAAGTTCCTGCACGATGTAATGGAAGTATAGTTCTGTTTGTTAGTTGGCTTGTTATCAAGCAACATAGTTCAGTTTTTGTTTTTGGTTCTTTGAAAAACAGGTTTGTATTATCCAATTAAATTGTTTTTAATTCAAAATTGCAACAGTACTTCATAAAATGTAATTTCTGCTTTTTCTTTACATATATTTAAAAAATAAAATATATTTTACAATTGAGTAATAAATAATGTTTATAATTATAATTTTATCACATATTTTAGGTAGTTATAATTATATATTTATATATTTTGAATGGTTTAATGGCTAATAACATATATTTTATTTAGATTACAGTTTTGAATATTAAAAAGATAGAATATGTATATTTCCTTAAATTAAGTAATCAAATCATTATATGTCCATTACCTATAAACAAAAAGTTTCATACATCAATTTGATGTTAGGTTAAATTACAATATTTTTCTGATTGAATTGCATTATTACAGGTTTTTTTTTTATTCTTTAATATATATATATATAGATGTGAGATATAAAATTAAAATAAATAATGAAAAAAAGCAAAGACATTTACAAATGTTAGAAAAAATAATGGAAAGACATTATATTACTTACTTAGGTTTGAAAATCAAAGTAAAATAAATAATTTCACAAGAAGTTATTTTGTATTTTTATTCATTTTTATTTTTTATATTAAAATAAAAAATTCCAAAATAAAAAGATTATTCCAAAACAAACAATTATTTATTATTCATTATTTATTATCATACACTAAAAAAGAATTAATATTTTATTATTTTCTCTCTTTAATTCACTTTCCACTTATCTATTATTATTCATTTTTCATCCTCTTTAAATATAATAGGTAGTTTTCACTATCAAATAGGTAGTTTTCACTTATATATAATAGGTAGTTTTCACCATCAAATAGGTAGTTACCTCTCACACATTTTTATCCAAAAAATATAATTAACATTATGACAAATTGTGAAAACCTATAATCTTAATTTGAACTTTCTACATTTTAGTTATTTTCGAGAGATATTATCCGTTTAATTTTGCTCCAAATCCAATAAGAAATTGTTGAATCTCCATATTTAAGTTATTAAACTTATATATTCATTTTACAACTAATCATTCTTTATATTAATAATAATAATAATAATAATCTATTTTTAAGGTCACGGCCAAGCCAGCACACCAAATTGGTGTATGAGACCCCCTTGTTTGTGGGACAAGGGACCTCCCTTCGCCCAACGATTTGACTGATAAAGTCTACGAAAGTATACATACCCTACCCCCCTCTGAATTTGAACCTGTGACCTCTTAAGAGGAAACACATATCTGTATTTATAAACCCCAAAAAAAATCCTTAAATAACAAATATATATTAAAAATAATGTTTTAATAAAAAAAAATTATTATAAATAAGACTCTTTATTTATATATATAAATATATATAATAATATTTTTATAAACCACTTTTTATTATAAATAAGACTCTTTTTATATATATATGAAACTCTTTTCATGAATTTCTGTCTAGTTTAAGTGTGGACGTTGCGCCAATGGTTTATCTCCCTCATGCACTTTATCTCAATGTGGGCATTTCACCTGAAGTTCCCACTTTTCCTTGTGAGCACTTTCCTGGTTTCTACACGTGTGGGCATTACACTTTCCTGGCTTTTACACGTGTGGGAATTACACGGGTGGCTATGACTGGAAAACTAAAAGCTCTACCATTCATTGTGAGCACTTTTCTGGTTTTTAAACGTGTGGGCATTACACTGGTGGCTATGGATTAAAAAACAAAAACGTGATCATGCCATTTGTATGGGGACCATTCAACTTTATTCACATGTTTTTATAATATGGATTATTCAATATTTTTTATAAAATCCATGGGCTTTTGGAGTATTCATTGTTTATTTTTTAAAATATTTAAAATTACTTTGACAAAATGATATTAAAATATTTAAAAGCACTTTGACAAAATGATAGTCATTATGGGGTATTTACTTTGCCAAATTTATTCAAATGAAAATGGCCAAATTTATTCGAGACATTCACCTAACTCATTAATAAGAATACCATATACCTCTCGCTTTCTAGATTTAATTAAAACTTTCACCAGATACCTCTCCCTTGTTAGATTTAATTGAAACTTTCACCTAACTCAAGACTAAAGTATCTGCCTTGGCCAAATTTGTCCAAACTTTTACCTAACGCATGACTAAAATATCTGCATTGCCAAATTTGACTAAAGTATCTACCTAGCCAAATTTACCTAACCCATTCACTAGAAACACATGATGTCTTGAGAAGAGTACCTGTTTATTTAAATAATAAAATGTGGAGATGCAAATGCACCTCCACTATACCATCAAACTAGGAACTATTTATTTAAAAAATTAAAATGTGGTGATGTATAAGAACCTCAATATACCATCAAACTATTAACTTCTATATTTATTTGCCCATATTCTTGAGCAACTTTAAATTAATGGAGGAGTTTGGTTAACTGTATGTGTTCGAAAGTTTAATTTATGTTTGTTTTTTTAATAATAATAATATAATTTTAAGGTTATAGTTTAATGAAACATTAAATTAATGTATGGGATTATAAATTATTATATAATTTATAAAATAAGAATTTTTTTATGTAATGGTTTAATTATTTAATTTAAAACTGTATATATTTTATTATTTATTTATGAAAGAAAATCAAATTATAAAATTTTATTTTGAATGTTTAAAGAGGTTTTTTTGTTTTATAATTTGTTTTATAAGTCAATTAGTATTTAGTTATACTATAATTTTAAATTAAACTAATTTAGATCCATCTTAACTTTAAATTTATCAAATGTACATAAAAATAAAATCTTCTAAAGTCCAATTTCCTTTAATTTTGCATTCTAAATAAAATTTGCACCTCAAAAAAATTGATATCACACTAACTAACTAACTAACTAACTATATATATATATAAACATTATAATTATTTTTGTTTTATATTAATTAATTTTGTTAATCTCACATTTATATTTCTATCTTATATATCATTTAACTATCTTAAATTTGATAAAACTTTATATTTATTTATTAAATTTGTCTTTTTAGTAAAGAGTATATAAATTTATTTTGTCTCTTTTTTCTTTTTTAAGCTATGTGGAAACTTTCATATTAATCAAAAGAAGACATTACAAAGTTTATGTTGTTGGCTTGCCACTAGGAAACCAGACCAACAACAAAATAACATTTTATTTATCCAGACTGTCTTAAATGGAAAAAAGAACCAAAGGTCATGTTATACCAGGATTTGTACTTGTGCAAAGCCCACCACAAGATCCTCAAATCTTGTGTAACTATGGAAGAAACTACCACTATCACCTTAGTAGGATCTTTCTTTGTTTTAGTAATGGAAGAGGTCCACCATAAGGGAGGCTTCCCTGGTGACCTCAAGGGATCAAATAGTAAGTTTAATAGCCAAGCCTATTTCCCCCTATCTTGATCATCGGTTGGTTGGTCTAGGTCTAGAAAAGAGAGGTTGTGATATAGTTTGTTGTACCTACCTGGAACAAGAACACTTTGCAACATATATATGACAACTCCCAGGCCAAAGTATGCAATAATGACCACTTTAAGACACTAGACAAGTTAGTTAGCTATGGTTGTTGTGAATTGTAGCAATAAACCAATCTTATAACATCAATAAGTATTTTGCAACATCAACAAGATAAAGTGTGCAGAAATGTAGCAATTTAACATGAAAAGTAAGCATTCATCAAGCACAAGATTATCCAATTGCTAGAAGAGATTTCTAAACAAGTTAGGCCACCTTTAGATGAGTGTATGCAACAAATTAATGTAGTTTAGGATGGTTGTAGCAAACTCTTATAACAACAACAAATAATATAGTGAGTTTGCTAGAGTTAGGGTTAGTAGGGTTAGTAGAACCCTTAAGAGCTTTAGAAAAGAGGTTTTATCAATCACTTACACCACAAGAGTTGCTTCTAGATTAATGTCTTTACCATTCTAGGTTTATGGAGTCTCAAATGCATCCAAGCTTGAAGAATGAACTAATTGAAACCAAGAGGTAGAGTCTAAACCCTAAGGTGCAAGCACATTTGGGCCTTAGACTTTAGACTTTGAGGAGAATGACTTCTAGGGTGCAAGCACTTTTGGGCCCTAGAAACCATTTCTCCCTTTTTGTAGCTTCAACTAGGTAAAAGATCAATTATCTAGGTCTAAAATCATAAAGTGATATCACTTTAGGGATTTAGGCTTCTAACCCTAGCAAGGACAAATTCACAAATTTTGGACAAATAAAACTTTGTGAGAGGAAGAAGCACTTATGTTCCTCTCTTAGGGTTTCAATAAACAACAATTCTTGCAACAAACTAGCAATTTCACCATAAACATCAACAACATAACATAGAATTACATAAATGTACTTACATCATCCAAGAAACCATGAAAATTTAATCATAATTGCATAAATATCCATCCAAAATCAGCAAACCATCTACAAGAGATTTCCAAGCATAGCACATGAGAGAGAAAGATCAATCACCCCTAAGGGGCCGAAAATTTAAAAAGTAGCTCTCATAATGGTGAGGAAAAGATGATGATAAAATGAAAGTGAGGGTTAGCCTTTTTATATGAGGCTACCCTAGAATATAGGTCCACATAAAATAACAACATCAAAATAGAAGTGGGGTTGACCCCTCATTTTCCCTTTACAAAATGTAATAAATGCAAAATACATCATAATGAGCCACACGTGTGAGACATCAAACCTCCTTAGGCAAGGAGGGGGATTCCAAAGGCCACGTGGCACTAATATGGAGTGGAGTGGGGGTAAATCATGTCTTTCCCCACTCAAAATCATGCCAACCACCATCAGCACTCTATGTGTCCACCAAACCCTAGTTACATCAAACCCTAGAAGATGGTGTCATCATCAAAATAGGATCAACATCCAAGATCTAAGTGATGCGTCCATGCTGGAGGGAGATGCATCTCGTCTCTACAAGGTCTCTGGTTTTTTGTTGTTGCAATGTCCTTGATATAGTGGGTAAATAAGATCTAGGGTACTATGCCCAGCCTATGGGCTTCCAACCCATCTACGTGCCATCGTGACTGAATCTACTCATACCAAGCCTATATGTAAATCATCCAAGGTTCTGAGTATGTGAGAGTTGATATATGAGGGTGGTGGGTCACTAGATGACCCACTTCTCTCCATCACATGTTCCAAGGTTCTGCAATAAAGGTACAATCCCAGGACGTCCCTCAAAGAACCATGTCAGGGGCATCCAAAACAAAACAAAGTATAAGACAAGGTAGCCAAGGTTCATAAGAAACATTAGTCCTTAAAGCATGCAAAACAAGTTGTAACTTAAGATATAATCCATGTAGTCAATTCACCTCAGTATCATCTTCAAGCATCACACCAACCCTGGACCCCATGTGAGTTGACAAGTTTAAGTATGGGAGGGCCTTCATCCAACCCTATTAGGTGTGCAACCTAGATAGGAAATAAAACAACTCGAGTAGAGGGATAGGTCCTAAGGGAAGCATGAAATAAAGAAACCCTTCAAGAGTAAGTGTGATAGTGATATGATTTTAGGGCTTACTTCGTGGATTATGGTGTCAAACAATCCATTTCAATGAGCGCATTTGTGGAGGGTGTGCTTGCTCTTGAGTTACCTCTTTCTTAAGTGTCATTTTTTTCTAAAACCCTTTATCTACCATTTTATTTGTCTTTTTATCATATTTACAAGTCCCATTTTATAAGGTTTCAAGCTATAACATTGCTATTTGGGATTGAGGTGAGCACATAAATGGTAGAGTTCAAGTTTGAATTGGCTTTTGGGGTCATTTTCTATAGTTCCTTTCTTTCTTTAGCCTCACTTTCTTATTCTTTTAGTAGCAACTGCCATCAAACTCTAGGCCTTCAACCCCTCTTCTCATGAGAGAATGGACCATGACCCATTACCGAATTTTAGTACATTATGAGAGGCTCCAGGATGGAAAGTGTCAAGTATGGTAGGGAATGAAATGTTACCCTTGTGAGGGCCCCCGAGTAGTACCCCTTTTCCATGGGCGGTGACAACACAAGACTAGGGCATAGAAGCTAACCACCAAGGTGAAA
>JASDQU010214929.1:4475-22083 GCA_032191745.1 Picea mariana
AGTTAGGTCACGGGTTACTTGTTTTAAGTGGTTTTTTGAGGATTTTCTCAGCATGGCTTTGGCTAGGAAGAGGCATGAGTTGGCCTGATGCCAGGTAAACCTGTATAGTGCATTTTAGGGTTATAACAAGTAGCCTTTCAAGCACATGACTGTCACTAAAACATCACACGTGCAAACACGTGCTGAACAGAGACAGAAAGCATGTACACGTGGGCTGACCTTGTACAGGCCACGTGTATATCTAAATTCTATGGAAAAATAAGAAAACAGGCAGTCCAGACCAGGAAGAGGCCTCTAGTATTGATAACCAGGGTCCCTTGAAGGCTTGGATGCTCTTTCTAATAGAAAAGACTAATAATGTAAGGAATAATAAGGCGAAAAAAGTAATCTGAGATAGGATTGTGAACTAGCAAGACTCAGACAGGATTCCAGAAAACCCTCTGAGAATGTATTATTCTGACAGGGAAGAGGAGGAATACCTCTAAGGTTCTCTGAACTCCTACACGCTACTGCTATCTCTATAGCTAGCATTCATACGTGGACTGTCAGAGGATAGGGTGCGGGTACATGCATGCATGACTTCTATAGGCTGCGTGTACCTCTGTGTGTCCCGAAAACTACAGCCAAGCGAAAGTCAGGGAAAGCTGGTATGGAAAACCAGACTCCCTGCTAGCTTGAACCTTACAGAAAAAGATAGGCAAAGAAAAATAGAAAACCTAATCTTTAAACTACCCACAAACTTAAATAAATCTAGGAACCCTAAAGAGTATTCTCCCCAGTATGGTCGCCAATTCTGTTGTTGGGAAAAACACCCTACGGACTAGCAAACTAGGGTCAGACTTGCATGCAGATTTTGACCGAATAGAAATTACTTTTTTACCTACAACCGAAGATTTAAACCCCTTTTTCACAGTAAATGCATGGAAAAGGACCACCAACCTTATTACTGAAATTCGATGTAGATCCTCCGTTGCTCTTCGATTACTTGCTTGCGCTGCTCCTTCCACAAATGACCTGCACTCAAGACAAACAAAAACTATGCATGCATGCTACTTCTATACTCAAGGGTTAGAAATCAAGCATAAATTAAGAAAGCCATAGACAATTCATGCATTGGGATGAGAAAAGTATTCTTTTTATTACTGAAAGTGAATCAACTTACAAAAAAGCTGAGACCAGCCACCGCTCCTTGAACCTCATCTTGGGCTCCTCTTCTTCTGTCCTTCAACTGCTTTGCATTAAATCTCATTTGGCATGAGGAAAGGATAAAGGGTTGGGACAATGAATTACGTAAATGGGCAGAGTTTCTTCGCTATATTTTTTCCTCTTCCAAATGGTACCCCTACCCCTTCTTTTATAGGCTAGAAGGAGCTACGGTTTTGGATGAACCCTCAGCCATGCATGGTCGGGAGTTTCAGTTAACTGACCCATAGATTTTTGTTTCGTCGACAACTTTTCTTTTTTCATGCTTTGTTAGGTACACATGGGCTGTTGTGAGTCAGCCAGCGTGCACACGCATGCAGTAATGGGTTAGGGCACGTGGACCTTGACACAAGAGGATTTTCAAAGAGTTGTTCAGCAGAGTTTTGGCAAAGAAGGGATATGAGTTGGCCTGATGCCAGGTAAGAATGTGTGGTGCAATTTAGAGTTATAACAAGGATCTAGGGTCTTTCGCAACCATTAGATTTGAAGAAGGGGCACAGGCATCAACACCTCAAATCCTTCAATCTTCGCAAATTTGCACATCGGGAGATTCGCACGTTAGCGCTACTAAACTCCTGAAACCTGAAGTTGCGATGTGATCTAGAATGTAGATCTAGGATCTATTGGGACCCTCATTGACTGTCGGATTGGCGAGATCAAGGATTCTCACTTCGGGATATTTGCACGTTGGCGTGACTAAACTCCCGAGACCTGAAGTTGTGATGTGATCTGGACCGTAGATCTAGGATCTATCAGGACCCTCCTTGTTCGTTGGATTGGTGAGATTGGGAATCCGGACATTAGTGAAACTAAACTCCCAAAACCCAAATTTGTGATGTGATATGTACCATAGATCTAAGGATCTATAGAGACCGTCCTTGACCGTCAGATTGGCAAGATCGGGGATTCTCACATTGGGAAATCTGCACGTTGGTGTGACTAAACTTCTGAAACCCAAATTTGCGATGTGATCTGAACCGTTGTATCAAGGAAGGTCATGGATGGTCAATCTGGCGTGAGAATATTAATGCAAGAGTATGTGGGAAATTGAAATCCCCTAAGAACTAAGCTCGGAAGAGATAAGTGCTTTTTAAGAGCACAGATGAGGTCCAAGAGGCGAACTTGTTTCAATTTTGTAAGCTCCGGAAGGAAAGCAGAAGTAGAGACCCATATATCAGGGATCAAGGAGGTAGATCGAGGGACGAGGCCTTCGGAACATCTAAAATCTTCCAAGTTAGGGAAGAAAGTGAAAGCTCAGGAGGAGGAGCAACAATGACCATTGGATCGAGCACTGAGAGAGATCTGGACCCTGGGAATTCACATCCAGACAATTAGAAGAGCACTTAGGAGGAGATCGGATCTGGTCCATCAGATCTGAGTGCAAGGACCAACAGTCATTGGATCTAGGAAAGGTGCATGAGGGTTAAACCCTTCTAAAGTATACAGGAGAATGTAATTTGCCAAGTCCCGAAGTTCTAAAATCATCGAAACCATCCATCGTCAGGGTAGACGGATGGTAGCTGTTATAACCCTAAATTGCACCTGACATGCATACATGGTATCAAGCCATATAAATTTCTATCTTTACCAAGCCATTATTGAAGATTTCTTCTAAAAACCATCATTTTGAAGGTGTACGCACCCTACACCATTACTTCCCATGTACACACGCTTGTTGAGCCACTACAGCCCGTGTACACTCACAGAATATCGTAAAATGTAGAAAATTGCATTGGATACTATATTCTGAGCCGTTACTTAACCGTTTGAATGACCATAGCCAGTCACCCCAACCGTTACTATCCCTTTTGGCCTATAAAATAAGGGGTTGGGGTCCCATTGCAAAAGGGAAGCACGAGAGAAAATACACTCTGCCCATTTTATCAATCCCCCTTTGCCCCAATTGCAAATCCCTTACCATTTTCCTAAGAGAGAATTGAAGAGGAGAAGAAGACATGGAAGCATTTAGTTCATGGTGAAGATGAGCCCAGGACCAAGTTCGAGGAGCAGTGTCGGTCTCATGTTGTAAGTGACTTTTGTGAGATTAATATAAAGAAGTATTTTTTCCATCCCGCCAAATGATGTCTTAAACTTATATGATTTGTTTATATTTCTTGTTTATGATGTCTAACCCACTAATACATATGTAGAATGCATGCCTGTAGTTTCTTGTTTGTCTTTTGATGAATGCAAGTCATCCTTGGGAGGAGATTTGCAGTCAGGAAACAACCAAGCGCAAAGGGATCGAAACTGGACGTGGAGTTTAAGGTAGGCCTATCGGATCCCTCTCTCTCTTGTCTTTTATGTATGATTGTGGGGTCATGTTGGGATAGTGATAAAAAGTAGGAGAATTTAAACGGTTAGCTCTTCCTACACTTTAGAAACTTTAGAGCAATACATAACGGATCTACATCTCAAAATCAAAAGATATACATGTATAGTATCCATTTTTAAGAAGCCAATGACGCCTGATGGTTGGAGATGAGTTCTTCAGAGCTCGAGAAACAACTTCAGAATCTTCAAAGCTCGGGTAGGAGTATAATATGAGTGTACGAATTCACTACCCAGAGATCTTTGATGGCTCGTCGGGAACAAACAAGAGGATCTTGATGATCAAGAATAGAACTTCATTGATTTTGAGCAAGGACTGGATTGGTCTTTCGGGGTGGTCGAGCATGAGGACAAGAGACAAACTGCAGAAGGGATGACTCAAGTTTAGTAAGACTTACCTTGGACAAAAGCATGACAAAAGATGAGGCTCAGGGAGCATGGAATTGACATAAGTTCATGATGCAGGAGGCAAAGCGAACTCTCCATATGTTTGTAAAGGTAACCAAATGGAGGAGGACACAAGTCTATGTAGCGAGAACAACTTCCTAAGGTCATATTGAATCCTAGGGCTTGACAAATCAAACAAAAGGATGTGCTTTGTCCAAGGGCGACTCATTGTGTTGTCAACAAAAAGAAAATACTTTCCCCTTCCTCTTTTTGGGGTATATTTGATTTTTTTTGTCTTTTTCAATAATTTTGGGAAGCTTGAAAAAGAATAAAGAATTCTACGTTACAAAGGAGGATTGAGTGTCGCAAACATACCAGTTACAAGCACAAGGAACACATTGATGCTCAAAGCAAGGGGACATATGCAAGAAAAAGGGCACTCGGGAAAAATCCTTCATGGGTCAAGGTGTCAAGACATAGAGGCAAATGGCTACAAGGCTTGCATATAAGGCATGCTTCATATGGTTCATTTGAGAGCAACATGGAGCCAGAATTAGGCCAAAGACATAGGAATGAAAATGTGATTAATAAGACACAATGATAACGTCCTTTGATGTGATTTTAACAATCCCAGAGAAGGTAAGCTCGGTGGTTTTTCATTTTTAGGGAGTCTAAAAAATGTAAAAGAAGACTCCACTGGGGTACCTTTTTCGAAGGTAGTCTAGTCAATTTGAAAAAGGGGTAGATTAGCACCGAACAGATATCTATTCAAAATCATTTTAATGAGTGTGACAAAGACAATATCACTCGACAATCTTTTCATATTTAAGGAGTCTGAAAAGAGCTTAACTATGGACTCTGTGAGGGGTGTTCTTCTTGGCCAATTTAACAAGTGTGAAGAAACAAGATCACTCAGCTCTCTTTTCAATTTTAAGGAGTCTGAAAAGAGATTAACTATGGATTCCATGAGGGGTTCCTTTTTCGTAAGTTTAGTCCCTCAGGCCCGAAAAAGGGTTAAATCTATACCTGAGAATACTCTTCTAGAGAATTGAAGCTCCTAAAGTATACCTTTGTTTTTACTTTTGACCATTCAAACTGAAAAAGGGGTAAACTACTGCCAGACAGACATGCCTTCAAATTTCAGTTTAGCAAGCGTGAAGGGCAACAAGATCGCTCGACAATCTTTTCATATTTAGAGGGTCTGAAAAGGGCTTAAAAGAAGACCCATTGTGTTTTGGGAGTCTCGAAGGTGAGGTCAAGAGTGATAATGAATCAATGCAAATGAGGCTCATACTCGTAATCAGGAAAAACTAATAAGGACTCTCGAACCTATAGTCACTAGCGATGGCATGGACACCAAAATGCAACCAGGATCTACCTAGGGCATCCATGTACAGGTAGGCTCTACCACTAAATTACGACACTTCTAGAGAAAAATTGAGGGTTCCGTGTCGCAATTTGGTGGGATCGATCCTATGGAAAAGTGAAAAAGACAATGAGGTGCAACAAGTGGAGATGGAATCCTATCTTACATGCACAAATTTGGAAAAATGACTTTTTACCAAAAGACCTTAAAAACCCACCCAACTCTCAAAAAACTTCCCAATACCCAAAGTAACACTTATTGTAACATCCCCTGAGAAACTCAAGAACCATAGTAAATGATTTTCAAGCTAGAAAAAATGTCAAAAGGGTCCAAAAAAATGACAAAAAAGGGCCAAAACGTCTATAAATAGAAAGTTGGCAGCTCGTTATCACCATTGTAATTTGAGAATTGACCAAAAGTCAAAAAACACCCCTTTGATGAAATAGTCGATTCTGGGAGCTTCAGTGGACGAAACAAACTTCTGTTTGGACCAAGTAAGTACATACTAACCTCCATTGCATTTCCATCTTCCATTTTTGTATTTCTTTTGGTTTTTTGGGGGGGCACTGACCTTTAAATAGTTTGGCCTTGCATGTACGTGGGTTGTTCAAGAACAACCCGCATGTACACGTGGGAAGAAGAGAAGATTCCCGCATGTACACACGACTGTCCTCAAGACAGTCCGCGTACACCCTCAATAAGTGGGAAAAAAGGGGAATGCAAGAGTTAACTCTCCATTTCTTTGTGTTTGCAGGATGTATGTGCATTGGAGAGAGAGGGAGCATGAGAACATTGATTTTTTGGTCTCCGAGGACCCTGCTACTATCCCTGTTTTGTCACAATGAGGGTTTATAAAGTTCTTCCAGTGTCCATTTATGAGAGCACAACCCAAGTTGCTAAATGCATTGATAGATTAGTGGCATCCTGACGCAGAGGCATTCATGATCGAGGGGAAGTCACTGACTCCAATGACTAAGGACAGTTGCTTCCTGGCTGGTCTCTCGAGGAGAGGGGATCCAGTCAACTTGCGCACTTCTCCCCTCGAGCCGCACAACATCGAGGAGTTGATTGGACTCCATTGTGAGGCTGGTACTGAGAAAGTAGGTTATCAGGTGCCTATACATAAGATCAACAACCTATCACTCAAAGTGAGTTCTACTTATTGGGCAGATCACTGGATCCACAACTTTACATCAGGCTTCGTGCGCACATGCATTGTGTGGTACAGTGCTTAAATGCATGGATTTTTTACTGGAGTACCACCATGCTGGATTGCATGAAGAGACAGTTGACAGAGTGTCAGATACGGGAGCACTGAAACTTTAGGTTTGGGACCATTTTGTGCTCCTTTTCTTCGAGAGAGTACCCAGCCTTAGTCCTCGAGAGACTATACAAGGGCACGAGGCCTCTCTCCCGATGCTATGTAGATGGGCGGCGTTGTTGCCGCAACAGGGTGGGGGGAGGACCATCGAGGTCTTTGATGACAATTTTTTTGACTGGTGGTCACGATAGATTCTGGCAATAGAGGACTACCCCTATGTTGGGATTAACTTATCTAGAGATCTTGACATGCCTGTACCTCCCGGAGCAGAGCGAGGAGAGATGGGTGAGTTTGCTTTACAAAGTTATTTAATTTTTATGTCGTTTTAAATATATCATTTTTTTTGTATACCAGAGTATCTGACACTTACGTATATTTTATGTACAGATGTGGGACCAGTGCATCCAAAACAATTCTCGAGGACTAGGCGACGACCTCGACTAGAGGTAGGAACAGTTGGAGTCGCTGAACCAGAAGCGACAACAAGGGGGCCTCCAACCAGAGAGGCTGAGAGAGTATTGATACAGGTAGAGTGGAACCTTACCGTGCTCACTCGCACAGTCCCTATGGCAGAGATCGAGGATCTCCCATCCTCGATGCAACCTCATGTATTTGGGGTGCCATGGACCTGGGTCCAGCTCTTTCAGTGTTTGGCGAACATTGTTGTTCACTACGGCAAGGCCAACAGACCGCTCGCTTAGCTAGGCTAGACTACTTACGTGCTGAGAGCACCTTTTGTATATTTTTTAGGGCATAATCCCCGTGACTCTGACTAGACATTATTTTGAGGCGCTTACGCCCACCCATGTACTTTGATATTTGTAGATATATATATGCATATTTTTCATCTTTTTATGTCTTATGGATTACATCTATTTTACAAATGTATTTACATGTGTGTGTGTGTGCTTTTTCTTACATGTGTGCAACATGCCAATCTGATACATGATCAGCTAGAGTATCTATGATTTGATTCAATATCCTAGGAACATGGATATATGTAATGTAATAAAAAATTCGTTCTAAGAGACGTACCCTAAGGAACCGTTGATGTAGTGTAGGATCGTAAACGCAGTAAACCCCATTTAACTGAGACACAACTAGTTGAGCGTCTAAGTAGACTCAGAGGTGAGAGATACCATGCGACAAAACATCACGAAGCAACTCTAATACTGCATTGTATTCAACGACATTGTTTGTGGCGTCACCTAAACAGATACCTCCTGAAGATAACAACTGGCCCTGAGGTGTGAAAATCACCCAAGCTGGGGAAGCAAGCCTCCGAGTTTGTTGGCTAGTGCCTTCTGTGAACCCAACGAACACCTTTGATTCACTTGACATCTACCATAGTTAAAAAGATGACATAAAAAATGACACGTCCATAAAACCAAAAAGACGAAAAACTAAAAAGAGCATGTACAAGACTATACATATGGTATAAGAAGTCACCCAAGGAGACCCACCTATGAGTAATACTTATTGAGGTAGAGCCCATTTCTAGGCTCCGCCAAAGCATTTCCATCAAATTCCACCAGACGATAAGTGCCCTTCTTTAGAACCTCCTTCATGATGAAAGGTCTGAACCACATAGGTTTGAACCTGCCTGCCCCCAGGGGTCCTTATCTTGGTCATAGACTAGGACAAGGTCGCCTTCAAAGAAAATATGAGGATAGATGGACCAATCATACTGACACTTGAATTTTTGTTTGTGAGCCTTGTTAGCTAAGGCTGCATCCCAATGCTTCTCATCGAGCTGCTCAAGATATAATAAACGCTCTTCAAGCGATGAAGTGTCTGGCAATAACTGTACTGCCAACTTTAGAGAGGTGATCTGGCACTCTATAGGCAAGACTGCTTCCAGCCTGTAAACGAGTTGAAAAGGTGAGAAACTGGTTGCAATCTTAACAGACGTTCGGTAGGCCCATAATGTCGAATACAACATCAAATGTCAATTTGACCTAACTGAATTGATCGTTCGTTGTAAAATAGTCTTCAAGGATTTATTCACAACTTCCACCTGACCGTTCGCTTGTGGGTAGTAGGGTGATGAATGTTCTTGCCTCAACCCAAGATTTGATTTTAACTCGGACATCATTTTGTTCTGAAAGTTACCACCATGGTCAGTGACAATCTCTCTCAGGACGTCGAACCTTGGTATTATTTTGTTAAACAAAAAGAGAGTTGTGGTCTCGCCATCATCTTTAAACATTGTCATAGCTTCGACCCACTTCGTGAAGTAGTCTACTGCTATGATGATATAATGGTTCCCCCTTGCAGAAGGAGGGTTTCATGTAGCATAATCAATACCCCACTTGGTGAAGGGACTGACTGTGATGACAGGAAACATGGGAGCGGGGTGTGCCCTCATCTTCTGAGAGAAGATTTGACACAGGTGGTACTTCTTGACTGATTCAACACAATACTTGATTAATGTCAGCCAAAAGTAACTGGCTCGTAGAATATTTTGGGTTGTTTCCGACCCAGACAAATGACCGCCACATGCTCCAGTGTGGCAATCGTTAAGCACGATTTCCGCTTCTTCATGGGTGAGACACTAGCGAAGGATGCAATCTACACCTCGACGATACAAAGTGTCCTCGAGTATGAGATAGTTTTTGGCCTGATGGTGTATACAGCGAAGCTCATCATAAGAAGAAGAGGTAGGGAACTTTAAATTTTGGAGATAGACTAGTATATCTTTGTACCAAGGGTCCAAAGGCGTAATTAGAAACATGTCTCCTTTGATAGCAACTCTTCAGGTATAACATCACCTGATTCGACGGGAAGTTCTAAAATGAGTTCCACAAAAACCAATGACTTTTTGGATTTCGCAGAAACAAAATCCAAGTTGAATTCCTGGAGGATAACTATCCATCTACTGATCTTTCCGCCAATTACCCATCGTGTCAACATGTATTGAAATGGATTCACAGTGGCAATGATGGTGGTCTTGCGAAATAATATGTAATGACAGAATCATTGGACAACATGAACTACTGCCAACACAAGTTTTTCAATGTGGGAATAATTGAGTTCCGATCCAACCAAGCCTTGGCTTAGGTAATAAATCACATATTCTGAGAGAAAATCATCCTCCTAAACTAATACCATACCAATGGTCGACTCTGCAGTGGCCAAGTACAATAAGAAATATTTCTTATAATTGGGTGGCCAAAGCAGAGGGGTAGACGTGAGGGTGTGTTTCAACGCTTCAAAGGAGCACTAAGTGGCTTCTTCCCAATGGAAAGGAACATCCTTCTTCAATAAATGCATGAAACCCTTTGTGATCTCGGCATAGTTTGCGATGAAACGCTGTAAAAAGTTCACTTTTCCCTGTAAACTTTGAAGCTGAGGGATTGTGCACGAGGGAGGAAACTGAACTATCACCTCAACCTTTAGAGGATCGACCATGATCCCTATTGTTGAAACTATGAAACCAATCAGACGACCCGATGTGATGCAAAAACTGCATTTGTTTGGATTCAAGTGGATTTGGTAGTAGCGACATTGCTCAAAGATAAGTCAGAGGTATACGGGATGATCATCTCTCTTGCGATATCGTGACGCTAAATCATCGAGATAAGCCTTGACTATGTGTTTGAGGTCATGGAAAGCAAAATACATGGCTCGTTGAAACGTAGCTCTAGCATTTTTCAGACCAAAATGCATCTTCCGATAAGCGAATGTACCCCATAGACAGATGAAAGTGGTTTTGTGTTGGTCTTCGGGATTGATCTGTATCTGATTGTATCCTGAAAAACCATCCATGAAAGAAAAGGCTTCACAACCTGCACATTCATCGACTATCTGGTCAATAAATGGCATGGGGAAATTGTCTTTTCGATAGGATTTGTTCAAATCACATAAATCCATACATACGCGAATCATACCCTATTTTTTGTTGACTAGAATGGGATTTGACACCCATTGAGTCAATTGGATGGGGTATATGAAACCATATTGGAGTAGTTTCTCAACTTCAGCCTTAATAGCTGCTGCTTTCCTAGGATTCACTAGACGAAGCTTCTTCCAGACCAGCTTAGCATTAGGATATGTTGTGATTTCATGTTCGATGATTCTTGGATCTATGCCTAGCATTTCCTCGTAAGACCAAGCAAACATGTCATGGAATTATTTAAATAAATCTATGTAGATTTGAATCTCCTCAGGGGAGTAGTCTTCTCCAATGAAGATATTCTCCACGACAACAGGGGTTCTAGAGATATCAATAGTTATTATTTGAGCAATGGTTTCCATATTTCCTTCAGCGTAAATAGCATGCATAGCCAAAGGATTGATAGGACAAGCCTTATCTCCAGTCACGGTCAGAGTGAATTCACCTACTTCAATTCTTCTTAAATATGGGAGGAAATAAGATCTATGATGGAGATCATCCCAGGGTCTGTCTGGACTAGTCATTGCCTCAATAATTGCCTCATCTGAGGGAAACACTAAGTCCAAAGAATCAATATTGGCGAGGGAACCTTGAGCCCATGTAGGCTCGAGAACCGGATCCAACTTTTGTGCGGGAGTCAGATCAGGGTCAGTGGAAGCTTGCTGAACTATAGAGTAAGCAACTTCTATTGCGGACAAAGGCATGGCCATGCCATGGTGCCTTGTCCCTTCTATCGTGGTTGATGGGGAAGGAAGATTCCACAGATTGTTAAACTAAGTCATGAGAAACAATGAGATTTGAAAGATTTTGGCCCTAGGCTAGTCAAGGACAACCGACATGTAATGGACATTGCTGGTTGGAGGCAGGTAATCAAAAGTACCCATCAAAGGTAAGGACAAACCAACCCCTACGTTGACAATGTCGGGCTAAGGGTTATCAATCATCGGGACCATGGATACCCTTAATGAAGGGTCGGAATGGGAGAAGGATAACTGATAAATGGTCACGATCTGACCCTCATGTGCAAACAACAAGACCCAAAAAATTGTCATGACCACTGCTTTCATAGCATAGGTCCAACTCCTTCCTAACAAGAGATTGTAGTCGAGAGACACAGCGACCACTTCAACTTCGATGCACACAGTCTTCCCTCCTAATTGCACGGGAAAAGAGGGGATGATTCCATGTGGTTGGAAAAAATGACCATCGAAAGCCGTAAGAAGAGTAGGTGACAGAGACAAAATGGGTTGGACAATGGCCTTCCAAGACGCCAAAGACATCATGCATGTCGAGGCACCCTCATCAACCACTATGCGAAAAATGTTCCGAGTAAAAGTTTTCGTGGTGTAAGCCACTACTATCTGAAATGATACATGGTAAGGAAGACGAGGTTTTAAGTCGGTCATATCAAGCATGATCATTCCTATATTACAAGTCTCAACAGATGCTAAGGCAACTAACAGAGCCTTTCTCTGGGAAGGGAAACTATGGAGGAATTCCAAAGCTGACATTGCACAAGGGATTTGTGACAAATCCTCCACCACAGAGTAGTTATGGGCGGCCCTTGCATTTGGGTTGTGAGAATCTTTCTTGAACGCACCTTTGGAGATGCATGACATTGTTTCTCCCAACGTATTCTCAATCTGGAGAGGAAGAGATGGGTTTTCAGCTTCTTTACCCTTCTCAAGGGTGTTTGGCATTCCGTAGTCGCATGTCCTAGTTGTTATGTCAATGCTACCTTTCATCATGTACACATTCACATATGAAGGATTACTCGAAGAAGGAGGGGGTCCCTGACCGACCCCTTCCGTGCTTGAAGAGGCTTGAGCTAAATTTTTCCCATGTAGAAATGGATTCGTTAACACGAAAAAGCGTTTGTTGTGCCAATAACTTCTAGGCCTCTGCAAGCCAAGGGTACTGGTGAGTCAGATGGTCTTCCTTGCAAAGATTACATAGATACTTAGACTTCTTCTTTTCAGTGTTACCCTCACCAGCATTATTGGTAGGTTTCTTATCCCCCTTACCCTTATTTCATTGTTTCTTCTTTCCGTCAGACTGTTGGGTGGCCTTCGGGTTTGTCGATTGCACATTGTGTACATCCGATGTTTGAGTAGAGGGAGTAGCCAAACCAATGGTCTGACTGGCCACTGTCTATTGTATTGACAACTGCTGCAATTGACTCGATAGCTGATCAACGGGCTTCATTTGCGCTGAACCTACAATACCATCGGCATGTGGTCTAGATCTCTATCTGGTCTTGTCAAGTATCGACCATGGTGCATCTGGAAAAACTTTGTAAAGTAAACCAAAATGAGAGTAAATCAGTTCTAGCTGTTGGGCTCTCATTATCGCTTCTTCCTCTGAAAAGACCCCTGACGTTGCGACGTATTTAGATAACTGGGGTACCAAAGACTTAGAGAACCATTCAAGTAGGAATGTTGGTGGGACTGGGACTTTTATCAAACTCTTCCGATGTCTCCATTCTCGGATGTGATCTGAGATATGGTCCTCTTTTGTCTGCTCAAAGTTGGCCAGCAATTCGGTGTCGACATCGTATCTCACAGGTAATTGGAAATGGTTTAAGAAATCCATTGCCAATTCATCGAAGGAAGATTATCTTGAGTCATCGAGCTCGATGTACCATTTTTCCGCACTGCCAATGTGAGTGCATTGAAACAAATGCAACTGGATGAAGTCGTCTCTTAAAGAATTGGATGAGCACCATAAATGGAAGGTAGTCACATGATCACCTAGATCTTCGTTAGGCTTGGCCTTGAACTTTGGAATGTCCGAAGGCAACTTGGTCAGCGTAGGAGGCCAACATAGATCATGACAGATGGGTTCATTTAATAACCTTTTCAATCCTAGCAAGTGCAGATTTGCCAAAAATGGTAATTTGGGTTGTTGATTGTAACAAGGGAAAAAGGAGCCTAGAGTTTGGCTAGCACCAGGTTACTAGGAAAAGTTAGGTTGTTGGCCAGGGTTCTGATAATAACCATGGTCATGACCAACGTATGGATTTTGCGCTTGTTGAGACGTCATCGACTGAATCCCATAATAGGACGTAAAGGGCTGGGCTTGCATCGCATTCCAAGGACTTTGGGAAGGGTTGCCCCTTGCTGATCCAACGGGCATAGGTGTTGAGCCTTGCCTGAGGTTCCATTGGATATGGAAGGGGTTGCCCCTGATTGGCATCCCTGACAAGGGAACTGATCTCCGCCATGGATTCCAAGGTCCTTGTGAGGAAGGAATTCCTAAGTTTGCCCCCTGTGTAGGAATAGTACCCTATACAAGATGTTGTTGTTCATAACTAGGGTTGCCCCCGACCGAGACGACAGCTGATGAGAAAGCATTGTTACCAAACATGCTGAACAAAGAGAACGGTGTCGAACCTATCGGCATGCTATAAGTAGGAAGTCCTTGACTACCTACTCCAAATGTACTATAGTTTACGTTCGACCTGGTGGAGTGTTGTTGAGCATCGCCGAGCGAAGGGGACGAAGGAGGTATATGACCCCCTCCATAAGGGAAAGCATTATAGGGAGCTAAAGTTCCCCCCATGGATCCTTGCAGAGGAGCGTTGGAGCTCCCTACCCTGAGACCTAATGTCTATAGAGTGAATTGGGAAAGGACAATGCTCGTATCGAAGCCAGGCATCCTGTATGAGAATGGAGGGCCTGTCGCACTATGGGTGAATGAAGTAGTGATCGCCGCCATATACAGAATCAGACCATTTCCCGAGGTAGAGGTAGTCAAGACCATAGTGGTCCGAACCGATGACGATTGGTTAGGAGGTGGAACACCCCCTATAGTGATAGTCGTAGAGGAAATATGAGTATTCCCTAAAGAAGTAGCAGCATTTGTTTCCATCGCTGCTTGTGACACTACCTGATGCTCGTAAGGTTGAACCTGTACAATGATGGGCGTCAATAGATCAATGATTAGAGGGTTATATAGACCAAGAGCTTGCGCTCTGAGGTTGAAAATGATTGGTTCCTCCAGAATCGAATGTTCTTCTCTCGGAGATGAGTCAGGCACAGTTTCCTGTAACCCGGTCTCCTCAAAAGATCGTTGTTGGTATAGTTTTCACCTTAGCAGTGGCGAGGGTGGCTCGAGATCAATCGGCGGCAGGCCCAAAAGACTTCACGACCAGCAGAGCTCCTGATCCTCCACTGTGAGAGAAGATCAATGACACACTTTGGCTTTCTATAATCGTTTTAAAAACTAGCACACACTAGAAAAAGTTCCTGTGAGGTAAGACAAGCACATCACTAGCTAGTTGGAAGAACAGTTACAACAGCCAACACTAGAACAACTTAGCGGTGCAAGTGCAACTCGAATACAGAATCATCCTCTGGGTATACTCTGCAAAGTGTGGCCTAATTTCTACCCTAGGTACCATGGATGGTATACCCCTGTAGTCACCTGTGTAAGTCACTAAGATAAAGAAAACTAGGTTGCCAACGCGTGAACAATCACCATGCGGGTACAGTCGACAGTCGGGTGGACCGCAATGAGCAGGGTATCAAGACCAAAACCTATCAAGGGTATGAAAAGAAAGTGTTTTGAAAGATGACTAAGAACCTCGAATGAATTCGAGACCCACAAAGCTTCATGGAAAATGCGATGAAAGGAATCCCAAGATATGCCCTTTATATGCGTTCCCCACTATGCTTGGTCCAGCTTTGGAGGGGTTATCTCCGCTACTTTTCCACACGCGAACTCGTGTTTATCCCCTGTGTTAGAGGGGGGTCCCAGATAAATTTCATAGTTACTAGAATTTCAAGCACTCCCTAGATCAGACTCTTATGTTTGTTTTTGTAGCCTTGAAGAGTTTCCTCTCCAATCCTAAATCAAGGCTCTAGCCTAGACTACATTGATGGACCCTACAAACACAAAGTCTAATAATTTTTAATTAAGCATTAATTTTAGTGGTTGTCTTAAGTAAAAAATAATGAACATGAAACCAATGATTTTCTTTTAAGAGACGAAAGAGAAGAGCATAACATGAAACTGGAAACAAAACTACTTCTTCTTCACAAAAGATTTGCCAATTTAAACTCTTTCACCAAACTTTTCGTAACTACTTTTCTCATATCTTTGAAAAGAAATACTTGAAACAATATTTCACTCAACTACAAGCTACTTAGTGTCCTAATCATTCAAGTAAAGAACTCAAGAAAGATTTATTTTTCCTTAGTAAACAAGGAAACTCGCCTAAACTACTTTACCAAACAAAGTAATAGAAGATTTGTTTTTATTGTTTTATGCTTCAAAACAAGAAATTTGAAAATGAATTCTTTTCTTTTCTTCCAAAGAAAAAAGGGGAAAATGACGACAAGATAGGACCAAGAAATGGCTTCTGGCCCAATCACAAATCGCAGGGAGTCACTGACAATACCAAGTAGGCAGATCAAAGAAGACTCACCAACTTGTCTAAAAACCCTGTTCAAAGAAAACACAAGAAAGATTTTGTCAAAAGAAATCTAAACTGAAGTCAGACCTAGGCTACAGACTGCTATAACAAAGACTAGTACTAGATCAAGAAAACCCCCGAGGAGCGTGACTCCTGACAGGGAAGAGGATGACTGCCTCTTGTTTTTTACAAAAAAATTCTCAACAGGCATGCTACTGACACTTCAATAGCCAGCGTATGTACACGGGTTGTCCAAGGGCAAGGCGTGTATGCACGTGTGCAGGCCCACTACAGGTCGCATACACCTCTGTAACTCCTCAAAAAAATGAAAAAACAACAGTCCAAAACAGGCAGGGAGTACTGGTATGGAAGACCAGCATCCCTTAAGGACATAGAAGCTTACAGAAACTCAGAAAACAATGAGTAAATTGATTCAAAGAACCCAAAAAGAAATATCCCCAAAGACCCTAGAGGCACCCCCAGTATGGTTGCCAATTCTTCTATAGTAGAAAAACCCCTCTACGGACTACACAAAGGGTCTAAAGTGTAGGAAGAGCTAACCGTCTAAAGTCTCCTACCTTTTATCACTATCCCAACATGACCCCGCAATCATACATAAAAGACAAGAGAGAGAGGGATCAGTTAGGCCTACCTTAAACTCCGCGTCTGGTGTCGATCCCTTTGTGCTTGGTTGTTTCCTAACTACAATTCTCCTCCCAAGTCTAACCTACATTCATCAAAAGACAAACAAGAAACTACAAGCATGCATTCTACATATGGATTAGTGGGTTAGACATCATAAACAAGAAATGTAAACAAATCATATAAGTTTAAGACATCATTTGGTGGGACGAAAAAAGTACTTCTTTATATTAATCTCACAAAATTCACTTACAACATGAGACTGACACTACTCCTCGAACTTGGTCCTAGGCTCCTCTTCACCATGCACCAACTGCTTCCATGTCTTCTTCTCCTCTTCAGTTCTCTCTTAGGGAAATGGTAAGGACTTTGTGATTGGGGCAAAGGGGGATTGATAAAATGGGTAGAGTTGCTTTGCTCTCATGCCTCCCTTTTGCAATGGGACCCCAACCCCTTATTTTATAGGCCAAAAGGGACAATAACGGTTGGGGTGACTAGCTATGGGCATTCAAACGGTTAAGTGACGGCCCGAAAATCAGTATCCAATGAAATTGTCCACATTTTGTGATATTATGTGAGTGTATGCGGGCTGTAGTGGCTCAACAAGTGTGTGTACACAGGTAGTAATGGTGCAGGGCGCGTACACCTTCAAAATTATGGTTTTTAGAAGAGTTGTTCAATAATGGCTTGGTAAAGATAGCAAGTTAGATGGCATGATGCCAAGTATGCATGTCAGGTGCAATTTAGGGTTATAACAACAACAAATCTGAGACTTTGAGGATTCGGACTTTGGAAGATTTGCAAGGGAAAGAGTGGAGTTGATCCTAGCCATTGGTGTTGGGAAGGAAACATGGCGGAACATCATCATTTCGTTGAATCTAACATTGGGAAAGTCAAAGGCAAGAGTTGTGATGACTCGCGAAACATGAACTCGTGATTTGATCACAACCATTGGATCATGGAGGATTGTGGACCGTTGATTTGACGCGGGTGAATTTTGGGAAATCGGCGATCGGGAAAGACCCAAATCGCGAGAAAGGATCTGGA
>JASDQU010214930.1:6738-18351 GCA_032191745.1 Picea mariana
GCCCCGTTTGGGTAAGTTAGTACATCAACTTCCCAGGGTCGTAACTTTTGCATATGATCTCCGTTTTAGGCATATGATAGCTCGTTGAAAAGGTATCATCGAGTAGATTCATTTTAGGGGCTCAATGATGCCTTTGACTATCACTAAGAACCTCGATCTTGAAAAACCTTCATTTCGGCCCTCAAAATGGCCCTGAAAGTTAAAACCTGCTAAAAATAGTAAATTGCCAAAATTGTCAGAAAACTGTTTTGAGCCAGTCGAAAAAGGTGGGTGGCCACCGATATCCACCTGGATCAAATACATTGAACATAATGTATTTAGTAAAATATTATTAAAATATTAATACATTAACAATACATTATTACATTATGTAATATATAAATTAAAGTATTAATGCATTAATGTATAATGCAACATATTAAAGTATTAATATATTATTAATTAATAAATTGCTAAAATATTAATACATTAATAATAAATTATCAAAGTAATAAAACCTTAATAAGTACATTGTTCAAGTCGTAATATATTAATACATTTATTGAAGATTACTATGGTTCATTATGATCAAGGTTTCTTATGGTCGTGACTATGAATGACATTAATACATTAATGTATATTGTAATCTATTAATTTATTTAATTAATACATTGATACAATTTTAATAAATACATTACTAAAGTATTAATACATTATTAGAGTAATGGAATGTATAAATTGATTAATAAGTTTATACAATATTAATTAATACATTGTTAAAGTATTAATACACTAATAAAGTAATACATTAATATTACATTACTACAATAATAATAAAAAAATACATTTAACACATTAAATCCATTAATAAAAAAAATAACTAAAACGTTAATATAGTATTAATACAATGGCAAAGTAATACATTAATAATACATTAATTTATAATGTAACATATTAAATTATTAATATATTAATAATACATTATTAAAGTAATAACAGATTAATACATACAATATTGAAGTATTAATACATTAATAAATACATTATTAAGGTAGATAATACATTAATAAGGCATTAATAAATAGGTATACCTTGGTTGACTTTGGGAAGGAAAGGTTCACTATTATTGATCGTGGTTGTCCTTCACCATGGTTGAATGTAGTTGACTGTGGTCATGGTTGACTATCATTGACCATGTGGATCTGATTATGGTGGGATATGTTGATTATGTTTAACCAAATTTTAGTATGGAAATACTACATTGCAATGTTGGTCATGTTTTTTCATCACATTGTGACATCACATGGCATCGTAAGGTTATAGTAATCAAATTACGACGAAGGGTTTTTGTTTGTCACATTATGGTGTTGGAAGAGGTTTGTCAGGGTTTGAGAGTGCGTTTTGTTCTTCGCATAGAGACATCAAGAAATTTTCATCTCATTGAAATGTTGGTCTATGTTTTTCACATTACGGCATTGGGTTGTGTACATCACATTGCAATGATGGGATGTGTTCGTCCTATTGCAAATTTTGGAAATGTCTTTCACAATGTGACGTCAAAATATAAGCATCACATTGCAACGCAAGGATATGTTCACCACATTACGATGATACGGCTATGCTCGTCACACTAGAACGTCTATTTATGTTCATCACATTGTGACGACAGGGAAATGTTCATCACATTGTAACTTTTGTATATGCTCGTCAAATTGAAATGTTCGTATATGTTAGTCATTGAGACTATGGTTGATCATGGTTGTCCTTCACCATGGTTGATTGTGGTTGACCATGACCATGGTTGACTATGGTTGGTCTGGTTTATTATGGTTGACCATTCCCATGGCTGACCTTCGTTGACCATATGGATTTGATTACGATGACCTATGTTGATTATGTTAAGCCAAAATTTACTATGGAACTACTACATCGAAATGTTGATCATGTTTTGTTCATCACATTATGACGACACATGACATCCTAAGGTTGTAGTAATCAAATTACAATGAAGGTTTTTTTTGTTTGTCACATTATCGTGTTGGAATAGGTTTATCACATCCCAACAATGAGTTATGTTCGTCACATAGCGACGTTGGGAAATGTTCGCCTCATTGCAATGCTAGTCTATGTTTGTCAGATTGTGACATAGGGTTGTGTACATGACATTGTGATAATGGGATGTGTTCATCCCATTCCAATGTTTGAAAATTTCTTTCATAATGCAATGTCAAAATATGGGCATCACATTGCAATGAAAGGATATGTTCATCACATTACGACGAGAGGGATATCTTCGTCACATTGCAACATCCTCTTATGTTTGTCACATTGTGAAGACAAGGATATGTTCATCACATTGCAATGTCCATATATGTTCGTCACATTGAGATGTCCGCTTATGTTTGCCATTGAGACTATGGTTGATCGTGGTTGTCCTTCACCTTGGTTGACTGTAGTTGACCATGACCATGGTTGACTATGGTTGGCCAGGGTTTATTATGGTTGACCATGGCCATGGATGACCTTTGTTGACCATGTAGATATGATTATGGTGGGCTATGTTGATTATATTTAACCAAAGTTTACTATGACACTACTACATTGAAATGTTGATCATGTTTTTTTCATCATAATGTGATGTCACATGACATCGTAAGGTTATAGTAATCAAATTACGATCAAGTTTTTTTTTCTGTCACATTATGGTGTTGGAATAGGTTTGTCACAGTCTGATAGTGGGTTGTGTTTGTTCCATAATGATGTTGGGAAATGTTCATCTCATTGCAATGTTGGTATATGTTTTCCACATTGCGACATTGGGTGGTGTACATCACATTGCGACAATGTGATTTGTTCATCCCATTGCAACATTTGGAAATGTCTTTCATAATGTGACATCATAATATGAGCATCACATTGCAACACACAGATATGTTCGTCACATTACAAGGATAGGGCTATGTTCATCATATTGCAATGTCTGTTTATGTTCATCGCATTATGACGACAAGGATATGCTCGTCACATTGAGACATCCATATATGATTGTTACATTGAAACGTACGTAAATGTTCATCACATTGCGACGACAGGGATATGTTGATCACATTGCAACATATGTATATGTTCCTCACATTGAGATGTCTGTATATGTTCGTTACATTGTGATGTTACTATGTTTGGTAGATTGCAATGTTATTATATTTGACACATTGTGGCATTTGGAAATGTTTGTCATACTGTGACATTACTACGTTTCATAGATTGCAATGTTGCTATGTTCGACACATTGCGCAGTGTTACTATATTTGGTAGATATCAATGTTACTATATTCGACACATTGTGACATTTGGAAATGTTTGTCACATTGCGATGTTAGGATATGTGCATCACATTACAACGTGAGGAAATGTTCATCACATTGCAATGCCAAGGTGATGTGTGACACATTGCAAAAGTTGTTTATGTTCATCACATTACGACGTTACTATCCGCATTGTGACGACATGCCTATTCTTGTCACAATGTGACATTCATTTATGTTCATCACATTGTGACATTACTATGTTCGGTTGGTTGCAATGTTACTATGTTTGTCACTATTCGACATTATTGTGTTTGTCATATTTTGACATTATTATGTTCATGTATATGTTCATTACATTGCGACATTAATATGTTTGGTAGATTGAAATGTTACTATATTAGACACATTGTGACGTTTGGAAATGTTTGTCACATTGAGATGTCGCTAAATGTGTGTCACATTGCAACATGAGCAAATGTTTGTCACATTGAGACGTCGCTAAATGTGTGTCACATTGCAACATGAGAAAATGTTTATCACATTGTGACATTACTATCCACATTGTGATGACATGCATATGCTTGTCATAATGCGACATCCATTTATGTTCATCACATTGTCACATTACTATGTTCAGTTGATTGCAATGTTACTATGTTCGTCATTATGCAACGTTACTGTGTTTGGCATATTTCGACATTATTATGTTCATGTATATGTTCATCACATTGTGACATTAGTATGTTTGGTAGATTGCAATGTTACTATATTTTACACATTGCAGAATTTGGAAATGTTTGTCACATTGAGACGTCGCTATATGTGTGTCACATTGCAACGTGAGGAAATGTTTGTCACATTCTGACAACAAGGCAATTTGTGACACATAGTAATGTCTATTTATAAACGTCACATTGTGACGTTACTATACACATTGCCATGACATGCCTATGTTTGTCACATTGTGACGCCGGTTTATGTTCATCACATTGTGACATTACTATGTTCAACTAATTGTAAAATTACTATGTTCGTCATATTGCAGTGCTACTATGTTTTTCATTATGCGACATTACTATGGTCATCACATTGTAACATACAAAATTTTGTTCGTTAGATTGCAATGTCGAGGCATGTCCATTGCATGACAAGGTTAGTTTGTGTTCGACACATTACGAAAATCAAGTTTTGGTGAAGTTTTTATAAAAAATCTAATTAAGTGTTTCCTTTGCGAAAAAGATAGGAAATTTGAACTAATGCGATATATTACATAGAAGGAAACTTAGAATCACACATGTTCTAAGGACATTGATAGCATATGATCTTGAAGTGTAAAATATATCCCTTCCAAATAAGAATATATAAAATTAAAGTATCCATTTATGCATTCTGATTTTTTGTGTTGCAAATTGTGATTGTCGAGAAAAAGCAAAGGAAGGGGTTAAAAAAAAAATGATTTATAGTAGTAAAATATTTAATTGAAATCCATTTATGAGTATTGTGATAGATTTATGAGTATTCATACAAAGGTGATATATCCTTTCATGCCATAGTGTTTTATTTTTATATTTTATAATGAAATCAATTTTCATCAAAATAATTTTTTTTATAATGAAATATTTTAAGAAGATATAAAAGATTTTTATATCTTTTGTCAAATTTAAAATATCTTAATGTAAAAAAAAAATGTTATCTTTCTCTTGATGTATTGTTATTAGACATTTGATTTAAAATATAAAATATTGGACATTTTTCTTGATATAATATATTGTTATTACACATTTGATTTACATTGAATATTTTTTCTTTTAAAAAAATATAATTATTTAATATCTTTTTTTTTATTTAATTTAATCTTTTTATTTATTTGATGTAGTTTTTATTATTTTTGTTTCAAATTTGTTCAATTACTTATATTTTATGTGTTAGTATTTTGAGTACTATTTTAAATAATTTAATTTCAATTAAAAAAAAATGTCATTTTATATATTAGTATTTTTATTATTATTTTAAATAATTTATTTTCAAGTAAATCAACAAAATAATCATTTATAATAGATTCAAAAACAAAACAATAAAAATACTTATATTTTAATGCTTAAAATAACTTAAAATATATTGATTTTAATATTATGCTTGCTAAAAATAATAAAAATACTTATATTTTATCTGTTAATATTAATATTTTGTGTTTCTTATAAATACTTGTATTTTATGTGTTATTTATAAAATTTTAAATATATTGTATAATTAAAATTTAATAAAAAATATTATATAAATAATTATAATAAATAATTTATCTTAATAAATTTTGTAATCATAAATTTAAAAACAATGTTGATATAAATCAAGTTTTTATTTATAATTATAATATATAGAAATAATATAATCAATAATACAAACATAATATACATTATATCTCTATATATAATATTATATTAATTAATTATGTTGATATAAATCAAGATTCTATTTATAATTATAATATATATAGAGATAATATAATCAATGATACAAACATAATATACATTATATTTCTATATATAATATCATATTAATTAATTATATTGATAATATAAAATTAATTAATTATGTTAATAATATAATATAAATTAATTTTGATGAAGAAATTATTTTATTATAAAAGGAAAATAATATAATATAAATATAATATCTATATATTATAATTATATATTATATTTTCAATATAATATGCAGCTTAACTCTAATCTTAATAAATGTAATCAAATAATTAATATAACTATAATTTTAATAATTATAATCTTAAAGATAATTAATTCTAATAATTAATTAATAATTAATAACTTGTTCATCAAATATTTCTTTTTGTTTCAAATATCTGAGTAAGAAAAAAACACAAGAACCGGTGCTTGCAAACAATTATGAAAGTATTATTAGTTGTTTAACAATATTGAGTTAAATTATAATATAATAGATAAATAGAATTATATTTAAATTATCTCCAAATGGTCATTTCTAAAGTCATTTGTACTATATTAAAATGAAATCAGTAAACAAAACAAACTAAATCTTATTCTTTTATAATTTTATTTATGTCATTTGAACAATGAAAATTGAAATAATATAAAAAAGTTAATTTAATATACCATTTAAATAATTCCAATTAAAATTTGTTTTGAATAAATTTATGAACAGTTTATAATTTCTATATGCTTACATTTTATTTATTAACATTTTATAACAATTTTTTAGTTGAATTTCAAAGTTTTACTTTTCAAAGCATGTAATGTCATTATAGTTATTCAATATTTCACTAAACCGAAAAGAACTAAAAAGCCACAACACAGTTAAATAATAATAATAATAATGTTTCTTCTCCCACTAAGGTTCCAATCTTTTAGATATGTTTAGAACCCATGGTAAACCGGTTTCTTAACCACTACCTAGATATGCCATTCAACATGCCCAGACATAAGCTCGTCAATTTTATTAGTTACTTAACTAGGTAAACATTAAGTATTATGCACTCTTCGAATATATGTTAGAATATTTATCCTACAATCAAGACATATCCTATATGTATGTTTCCATTGTTAGAAAATTGGATGATTCTTAAAATCGTAATATACCCAAATATATACCCCAATTATTGAAAAGTTGCATTATACTCAAAATAGCATAAAAGATACACTGATAGAAAAAAAAAATGGAACCTTGATGTATTTGTATTGGCTCTCGCTCGATTTTCCATGTAGCGAGAGTAATGACACTTTATTGCATTATACTCAAAATAGCATAAAAGATACACTGATAATACAAAAGAAAAAAAACTGGAACCTTGATGTATTTGTATTGGCTCTCGCTCGATTTTCCATGTAGCGAGAGTAATGACACAAGATAAAGTGTTGACAAGTCACCATGAACCATCTTGCAGTTGATTTAGCAAAATCCAATCAATTGTTTGTGGGATTTAAGGGCAAGAAGACACAATGATGGTTGTCACCCACTCAGTGTTGTATTTAGGTGGACTGATTAATTGTGCTTCATCTCCCATATTTAGATGGACTGATTAATTGTGCTCCATATCCCATCGAAATTGAATCAAACATATCCTTCACTTCCCAATGAGTCTCTCAGTATATTCACTGTAAGAAGCTTCATAATCAATATATAATATTGTTGTTTCAAAATATAGTTATTCCTGCAAATGCAATGTTGTTAATATTCCTGCAAAAATATTCGTATAATAATATATTTTTTTATTCCTGGAAAACCACTATAATAATATCTACATCATGAGAAAACATATATAAAAAAAGAATTCTCATGCCTAAATGTCCCACGCACTCTCAACTTAGATTGGGAGTTTCTTGGGAATCATGTGGATCACATGAGGGAACACCAAAAAGTTATAGATCTATATTCGTATTAATGTATTCCACCTTCCATCTCATTTTAGGACGCCTTGCATTCTCCATTACCATGCTTAGCATTCTACATTACCATGTAGAAACTTTACATTACCACATGCAAGCATTATTTTCATAAACGTCATCTCACATTGTGATTCCGTAGTTGTATGGAAGATATGGTACACAGTAAAAAAATAAATTGTTAAAAAAGTAAATGTAAATGTAAATGACGAACCATTGCGCTCCATGTTCATTTTATTCTCCATACCAATACTTGTAAAAAAATTAATAATGAATATGTAAATGTTAAAACTGAAGTTCTCCATACCAAGATTTGTAAATAATTAATAATGAATATGTAAATGTTAAAACTAAAGTTCTCCATACCAATACTTGTAAAAAATTAATAATGTATATGTAAATGTTAAAACTGAAGTAAGTTTTCTTCATTTATTTGAGAGTAAGATGAAGAAAATCTTAAAAAGTAAATGTGAAAAAGTAAACATGTTAACAGATGCAAGAAGTTATCAACATTAAATCTCATTCATTAATTTGAGTGTAAGACGAAGAATATTTTTGGACCACATACTCAGCATGACATGATGGTATCAAAAAACATAATGCATAAAATATGTTTTCTTCTATCATTGTTCAAAATAATATTTTGTTGTACTGGAAATTGTTCTTTAATCCTATGGGGAGGCCTTCGATGAAAGGCCTATGAAATTAGTCTGTCTATGTGTCATCCTTTCCATTGGCCCAAAGAGAAGATATATATATATATATATATATATATATATATATATATTGGTTTGAATTTGTTGTGTTTAGATTGGTTTGAAGGAGCATCTCACAGGGCCCCATTGAAAGCTCCTCCCACTTTTTGATGGGCCTTACACTATCACCAAGGCTGTGGGTATAAATTATTTTGAGTTCAACACTCCACCCTTCCTTGGCCACCTCAAATATCGAAGAAGAACTGACACCCATAGAGCTCAAACCTGACTACATGGAATAAGCATCCACTGATCATATAGTGGAAACACAGGTCAAGGGCACTCATCAGCAGAGGATATAGCTTTATCGGGTTTTCAAGGCAGGAAAACTCCTACACCAAGGCAAGTGGCTCACCGGAGGCCAAATCTAGTAGAAGTTTCCTCACCTGATGGGGGAAATCAATGCAATGGATACCATTGCTTCCTAAGGAGGGAGGATTGATCCAGCTGGTTATTGGTGGCCACCCACCTATTTCAACTGGCTCCTCTTGTCCATTTTTAGTTCAACACATTCTTCTGTACTTCTTTGTAATTGTGGGTTACAAACTTTTGGGGTTGTCTGAAGCCCTACACATCTTCTAGGTGGATATTGGTGGACTCTCACCTAATCCATCTGGCTTATTTTGCATGTTTTCATGTCAATAGATCTTGATGTACTTCCAGGGCCGTTTTGGAGGCCTAAACAATGTTTTTTTGTCTTGCCATAGTCCAACTGTAGACATAGTCAAAGTTTGATGATGAAATGTGTAGTTATCTGAAAGACCTTTCCAAGGGGATATCACGCTCCTAAAACAAAGGTCGTATGAAAAATTTACGACCCCGAGAAGTTGAGGTACCAACTTACCCATAGGAGCCCACATGAAATTTTGATGTTTCACCTCCTAGGGTTAGGTTTTTGGAATTAATGAGTAATATCAAAAAGGCCTCTAGAGCCTCATTGTAATTCATTATGCTCATATGGATGCGTGTGGCAACCACGTCTCTTCTCAGACATAGCTACCACCATTTGAGAAAGTGTTTCAATTCTATAGGTTTACAGTTTCAACCTATTTCATTATTCAATAGAAGATATTGTTCACTGGATATTTGTGTTATTCTTCATATCTTCGTGTTTATTGTATTCAATATGTTAATCATTTTTTTCTATTCCTAAATCCAGATCAATCGTTGATCCCTAGAAAATACCTTTCCCTCTTTTAGAACTTAAGTTATGTGAATGGAAGGCGCTTCCTTCAAACCAATCATCCAAGAGACCACATGCTCATGCCCATGACCTTAACCAAATATTGGCTAAGAGTTATGAGTGTGGCCTCTAGAGATTGAACAATTTCCATGGGACCAATTCCATGGAACCCCTCACTACACCCAAAAAGGAGATAGTTTATTTGGGACTCCAGGAGTCTGAAGCTCTGGAGTAAATGAACATTGCAATGTCCAGATGCACTAGAGGCGACCTATCAGACCAGTAACTTGACAGTTGACCGAAAATTGGTGTTCATTTACCTATTATTGTAGGATCCCTCCCCTTGTTTAACCTCAATACACTTCTCGGATGAGAAGTAATGTCAGTCCTAGATTTGAGGGTATTCGAGATCTCCCATGACCATTGGATCTATGTTGTGGTCAATCCAGCATTGACCACTTCAGTAGAATAGAGGTGTTATAAAACCAAAACCCCTAAATGTTGGAGTCACGAAGTAATGTGGACTGTCTATATAAGGATCCTTCGAGACCCCTCAAGGTCGTTTGATCGTGGGGACGTGCATATCATGTTGAGAGCACGTGGGGGTCCATGTGTCAAGAAATGTTGATGCCATGTGTAGTGGCCTTGTGGCATAGTAAAAAGATGTTGGTTACCTCAAGCATGTGCCACACATCTTGCCAGCATGAATTGGGTTGACAGTTGTCCTTCTAGGAGTGGCCTAACATTGACACCTAGGGACCTTTGAGCTAGAGTTGTGAGTCATGGATCTAGAGAGTCCATTGAGAACCTCTCCCAACAATCCGATCAACTAGTGGAAGGATTATCATATAGCACTTCGGCGAAGTTATACTCTGGAATAACGAGAGTGATAAATGGGTGGAAACCCAAATGCTAAAATCGCAAAGTGAAGAGAACCATAAATCCAAGGATGCTTTAGGATATTCCCTGACCGCTACATGTATGTCATCGTCAATCCAGCATTGACCACTCTGGGAGAAGAAGAGTGTTAAATAGGTGAAACCCTTGAATGTCGAAGTCGGAAAGTGATGTGGACCGTTGATCCTGATCCAGGTGGATATTGGTGGCCACCTGCCTATTCCACCTGGACCCACACCATTGTTTCTTTCATTTTTTCAGTTTCCTTAATTGTAGCACAATTTACTATTTTTAGCAGTTCTTCAGGTCCTGAACTTTCGGAGCTATTTTGAGGCCCTAAACGATGTTTTTTGGGCATGAATGGTCCGACGAATATGAGTCTGTTCCAGACTCAATATTTGTTGTCAGCAGTGTAGTCCTCGGATAGATATTTCTAACGATGTATCATGTGTGTCAAACGGAGATAGTATGCCAAAGTTACGACCCCGGAAAATTAATGTACCAATTTACCCCAACGGGGCCCATATTCTGGCGTTTCATCTCCTACGGTTAGGTTTTTGGATGTTTAGGGTTTTCCATTGTTTATCAGTAATATATAGGCCTTCGAGCCTCATTATAACAAGTAGTTTAGAGGCCATTAGCTACCACATCTCTTCTCAAAGATAAGCTACCAGCGCCCTAGCTAGTTTATTTCCATTCTGTCTATCAACATTTTTCAGTCATTTGTTATTCATGAAATGAAGTCTTATTTCCACTGCATCTCTGTGTTTATGTGTATTTATGTATTTCATTGTGTTCCTACATAAATCGGGATCAGTGGTATCAGAGCGGTCTGCTCGTTCTCGATCTTTCTTTGCATGTCCCGAACGAGGTTGGGGTATAAGGAGTTGGGGCTTGATCTGGTTGAACCTTTGCAAGATCAGTCTCGCAAACCCCGACGACTGCCCATGGGGGAAGAAAAGAAAGATGAGGGAGTAGGAGATCCTATCAAAATGTTTCTCGATGAGTGATCCGGATTATTTTCGGCACGAAATGAGAGCGGAGATATAATAAAGAAATGCACAGAGATATTGCGT
>JASDQU010214932.1:0-18330 GCA_032191745.1 Picea mariana
TGGCTTCGCTGATGGCGCTAGTCGTAGTACTCAGAACCTTGCTTCCACTGCGTGGGCAATTTACGCCCCTACAAACGAACTTGTCTCCTTACGAGGTGTGTGTCTCGGCCGTGCGACCAAAAACATTGCAGAGTATAGCGCCGTTATTGAATTATTGGTTGATGCTATCTCACTCGAAATTCGTCATTTGGTTGTGCGACTTGATTCACAGCTAGTAGTACTACAGTTAAGTAATGTCTATACCATTCGAAGTCCTACTTTGTTACGGGTGTATTTGCGAATTCGTCTCTTGGAGCGTTATTTTGATTACATTGAATATCAACATATTCCTAGATGTCTAAATACATTAACAGATGCATTGGATGACTATGTATTAGACAGACATTTGAATCATTTATAAATCAATCACATCAATGTTCACACAACACATGATAAACCGGTAGAAGCCGTCTGTATATATAACGATCAAAAGAGTTTTTTACAAAAAGTTTGTCCGAAGACCAAAAGGTCAAAACTGAAGCTCATAGCTTCTATAAAGTGACGTCATGGATGACGTTCATGGTAACACACGACTGCTCAAGAAACCCTACGGAGTAGTCGACTCATGGATGCTGATACTCCTACAATATGACACTGATCACGTCGTGGAACCTCTTCTAGAGGCATGTCTGGTATATCTGCGGTCAGGCCCTCTAGATTTTGTTCCACCACCTGATAATCCTCAGCATATTGTGGCGCTTCCACTACCTCTCCTCGCCGCTAAATGGGAGAAGTACCAGGAGGTCGGTACGGTCCAACATCTGTGTTATAAAAAATGAATTTTGTATTAATATTTGGATGAACATATAAAACAAAAACATTTGAATATGATAAAAATTCACAAAACATTTAAAAAGAGAAAAATGTGTGTACTTCTTACCAAGGTCCCACCACTGAGCATCCTCTAGCAATACTAAGTCCGGATCTCCTCGGAAATCCAACCCAGCATAAGCATAGTCATCAACCATCAACATCTGTGGTTGAAGCTAGTCAAAGAAAGTATCATCATACTTGATGATCGGTCCTGCTACATGCCAGGCCATGAGACGACACCATCTCAGCATCCTTGGATCCCTGGGAGCCGGTAAATTCCATTCAACCTGCAGTCTCAGTAAGGGAACCCTTTCAAGAAAGAAGGACACCAACAAAGATCCGTACCTGAATTTCTTTAGGTTACCTCATCTGCACTTGGTTAACTGCTTTTTTATACTGTGAAGCACAACATCTACCCAGTTGAATACCTGAGGTTCAGTACACTCAATAGCATACTGGAAGTAACTCTGTAACGCCATGTGAGGAGCAGAAATCCTAGCCATCCGAGCTATGGTGAATAGGATAGTATGGAGGGTCAAATCTTGTACCCCCCAAATAGCTACTTTTCCTTTCTTTCTCTCAGCCTCGGGAACGCAGTGTAAACGACAATACTCACTCATTTGTAGCCCACCTCCTCTGCTACCAGTCAGGCTCACATAGTACCCCCGCCGTGACAATCCAGTCAAAAATTAAATGTCCTCAATATCTAAGGACAGTGTGTGGACCCCCACATGAAATACCTGCTGATCAGGGTCCCACATACGCACCAGGTACTCTAAAAACCTGACTTGGGCCCTCATACCCGGGATACAAAAGTACTTCAGGAGTCCACAGTCTCTCAAAGAAGTAATAGTAGGTGAATGATTTTTGGCCATTGCATTGTCTTCTTCATGCTCCCTTTCGCGCCATTCAAGCACCATTATGATGGCAAATTATCTGCATAAGAGGCACAATAAGAAGTTTAGCAAATTTTTTCATGATTTGATTCTTGTTCATTGGGTAAATTTTTAATTTTTTTTTTTGAGCTTTGTGGTTCTCACAGGTGCCCTGTGTGCATAGTGCGAAAGCCTTGCAGGCGGCTTTAGGTGCACCTGTGAGAATGCCCCATTCTCACAGGCCCCATATAGCCCGCCTGCGAGAATGGCAGCGCACAAGTAGGGCTTGGAAAATTAAATGAAAAATGACAATTTAACCAATGAAATTGCAAAACTAAACCATGAAAGTGTTAAGGACAAAGAGCCTACCTTACTATCGTTGACGGCTCGCTGAATGGACACTCGTAACTCCCGCAATCTAATGCTGAACTTCAAGGCTAAAAGAGGGGTTTTTTGAGCTCAAATAGTGGAAAGGTAAAAATGATATGGTAAAAGAGTTGTTACTCCTTTTTATTTACTTTTTACTATGTCATTTAGTTTTTTATGTTTATTTATCTATTAAACCCTAATCCCTAATATCTTTTTGAGTGTAATTTTTGCAGGCATAATGATTTCAAGGTTCCTATGTAGAGATGCGGACATAGTTTTTCTTTTTTCATCGCATGTTTTGATTGTTTTTTATGGTTTTTATATAAAACCTTGAGCGTGGTTTTTTTCCATTCTTGCGCTCGCAAATACATAAGAACATGATCGAGCATACTTTTATCACTTTTTCAGGCTCAATAAGGTTATACGAAAAAGGAACCCCCCTGGAGTCCTCTTTAAGCTCTTTTCAGACTCTCTAAACATGAAAAGATAGCCGAGCGACCTTGCTATTTTCACGCTCGATAAAGTATTTGAAGTAAGGATCTGATGAGTGATAATTTCTCTCTTTTTCGGTCTCATCCAGACTATTTTACAAAAAAGGAATTGAGAGAGTTCTCTTTTAAGTGTTTTTCCAAACTCTATAATCATGAAAAACCTTCAAGTTTTCTATCTCTGGACTCGTTAAACAAACATTGATAGACCCGTAATGGGACTGAACCACTCCTTCTTAGGGTTCGTTAAACATACTCCGAGGGACTCATCCGAAGGATGAGCTTACATACACAAGCATATGTTATCCTCCTCAAGCTTGTGTAAAAATAAAGAGGTACTCGCCAGAAATGGTGGGGAAAAATTTGGGAAAGGGATATGTTTTCATCTTCGTATTAATTGGCAGTAAGTGTCGCTCTTGAACATGACACCCCATATTCATCATTTGAAGTCGGTTTGGGAAATCCATTTGTCTCTCATTCGATTTGCTACAAGGTCATTCCCTATGTCGTCTTTGAGTCAATGCTGCCAAATCATTGGTCGTGTCATTCATATGTTCAAGAAAAGTTCATCTGAAACCTATATTGAGTCGGCCATCTGCAGTTGTCCATTCTCNCAATTTACATCATACTCTGTTTCACCTTCAAAATCTGTTACTCATTTCGTGTTTCATGTCATTGATGGGGGATACATCAAGGCCCTCCTGTGATGAGTTTTGTTCCATCGACTTCAGCTCATTATTCGGAATCAAGACTTAGAAATTATTTGGTACCTTGGAGCTTGCATGCCTTAATGGCAGGTTTCCTCGCTTTCGACAGTGGGTTTACATCATTGACCCCTGATCAAAAGATTCCATCGGATGTTTGAATTCAACTCATTCATTCACACTCAATGGGTTGTACTAGAGTAACTTGGGAGTCATTGACATCAATGGTGATTTCCCTCGCACTTGTTAACGGTTGCATTAATGACCGGTAATCAAGTGGTTTCTGCCATGTTCGACTTCAACACATGTAATCACATGGTTAGATTCGTACTTTGGGCGACGAGATTGAAGACCCTAGATATAATCTCTTTTGTCCAGGTTGTGATGGAGTATGTATAATCCGCGACACATAGATCCACTGTGTATGTTTCATGGCTATGTCGTCTCAATTTGAAATTTCTCGCATAGATCCACAGTGTATTCCTCGTGGCTATGCTATATTTTGACGGCATGGATCCATAGTGTATGATTGGTGGCCATGACCTATCTCCACAATGTCATCCATCTATGATCTGAGTATGGGAATGCCTACCTCAGAATTGGTTATATGATATTCTGCAGATGCTTGGTTGTTCGCAGGTTTCCGATTAGGTGTGCTCCTGATTCTCGACACACACATACAACTTACAAAGTCTTTCGGCTGTCACTGATTCCAACCTCATACTTTGGGGGGCATTCTGTTACCCATGATTTTGGTTGTCATTATGATGTATTGATGATGGTGTACTCAGGCTCTTCATAAGAACTTTTTCCTGAGAAAAGTTACTTTCATCTCTTCCAAGAAAACTCATTTTTGAAGCAAGTTCATAGGCTGCTAGTATATGTGGCTACGAGAATGGCCCATTCTCGTAGGCTGCTTTAAGCCAGGGTGCGAACTTCTCACACTGTGTTGAACAGCTAGGGTGTGAACTCTTCCTAAAGCATGAAAAAAGATGAATTCTCGATGCTTCTAGAAGGGAATCTTATAGAAGGATGGGTTGGCATTCGAATGGTTATCCTAGTATTGGATTCCCTGATATTTTGGGATCATTCTTATCCTAGTAACTAATTCATTCTCTCCTATATATTGAGGGAATTCTCATGGAAAAGGATAAGCAAGATTCATTGGAGAATTGGTGAAAGAATTGTGTGAAGGACTTAAGCTTGAACAACAGCTTGGAGACTCTAGCAAGTCTATCAAGGGGTTTTGATATTCTTCATGCAAGGATTGAGCAAGTGTGTGTGTCAGAGCCAGGAGTCATCGAAAGGAAGTTTGCGACATCAAGGATCAGGTTGTAATCTTTACTTTCAATTAATATAATACAGTGGCATGTCCCTTTCCCATAAAGCTATTTCCACTTTATTGTATAATTCCTTGATCATATACATAGATTGACTGTTGAATAGATTGTGCTATCTTCACTTTGGTTGGTTTGTGTTGTCTTGGTCTTGACTGCATGAGAGCACTGGAGCGAAGTGGGAGTAACAAAGACCATAGGAAGCGATAATAAGGTATGTTATTTTTTCTTGCCTCCCATTCAATTCAATGGACAAAATCTAGGGATAGAGTCATGTCCTATCTTGCTTTGTTCTAGATCAAGGTGGATCTAGGGAGATTTGTTAGTGTCCGCACCTACTGCTTAATCCAATAATAGTCCCGTGGCTAGGTTTTCTTCTGTAAGTTCTTCTTTGGATCCTTCTTCTTCTTCTTCATCCTTTATCTCTTTCTTTCCTGTGATTTATTTAACCATGACTTCTTTTGCGACGAATTCCTATTTCTGTTTTTCCATTTCCTTCGCTTCTGCAGGGTTTTCAGGATTAGGGTTTGCCTCGCCGTTAGGGTTTTCAAATTTCCTGCACTCTGACCGACTTGCACCTCTTCTGTGGTTTATTTTTCTTCCTCTACCCTTGTGGGACCGACAGATTCTATATCTGACATTGTAACATCCTCTATATCCACGAAACTTTTCGGTTCTTTCATTCTTTCCTTCTTTCTCCCTAATTGTTGGGTCACTCTTACAAATTGTCCAGGAGCGCCAACCTTAGGAGGTGCCATATTGATTTCCTTACTCACAAATTACCTTCTCTCTTTCTTAAACACCCTCTATTTGCAGTCTTAAGGTCTACGTTGCTAAAAAATCTTTAAGTGTTGGACTTGTCTGAGATTTTCCCTTTTTATAGCTGCTTTTTGGGTTTCTTTGTCATCATTTTTTTTTTCCCATCTCTTTCCAGTTTCCCTGCGCGTTGTGTTTTCCTTTCTTCGATGCAGTGTAATTTTCTGATGTGTTATATTTCTGACACATTGGTACTTTATTCGTGTAGTGTCTTCATTTCTTGTCGCCCTGTCATTCTGTCTGCTGTGCACTATCATCTTTAATTATCTATCTAGCACTTATTATTCTAAGTACCTCTTTTTCTTTTTCTTTTTTCTTTTTATTCTTTTAAATCCTAATATTTACAATATGTACAAGTCTACTTGTTTCACTGCAACTAATGAAGGTTAGTAGGTCGACTGTCCCTATACATTTTTAGTCGACTACCATTCACCATTCCTTGAAATTCCTTGCCTTCTAAGTATTGCAGCTACGCAACACCTCCATCTGTGACAAAAATTATTTGGTATGGCCCTACCCAATGCATTTTGAGCTTCCCTAGGTGCTGCAAATACTTACTTTTGTAGAGGATAACCATACCTCCTTCATTAAACTTCTTCTTCTTGATAAAACTGTCATGCCATGATTTATCCTTTTCTTTCTGTACCTCTTGATGAAAACCTTCCATGATTCTGTCTTCTTTTAATTCCATCAGTTGAGACAATCTTTCCTGTGCTGTGCCCTTTTTTTTCATATCTGTAATTGCTACAATGTGAAAACTTGGTATCAAATAATCTAAGGGAACTACTGCCTCTTGTCCATACACCAATCTAACTGGTGTCTTCCCTGTTAACTTCTTACATATATTTCTATAAGCCAAAAGTACTGCTGGTACCTTCAAATCCAAATCATCTCTGTTTTCATTACAAATATTTGTCAAGGAATTCTCCAAAATATTGTTGAAGGCTTCCAATATCCCATTAGCTTGAGGGTGATAAGGAGTACTCTTCTGGTGGTGTATCTTAAACTCTTCAAGAATTGCCTCAATTGTATTGTTAATGAAATGAGTCCCCTGATCGCTCATCAATATTCTTGGACATCCAAATCTTGTCACTACATGTTCAAATAAAAAACACACTGCAATCCTTTAATGGTGTTGCCTCATCCCATTTGGTCAAGTATTATGTCGCTATAATAATATATCTGGCTCTTGATATTATTGCTGGTGGATTAATTGGACCCACAAAATCTATTACCCATTTATCGAACACTTGTGATGTTACTTGGGGTTTTAGTGGCATCTCATCCATCCTAGATGGCTTCCCAACTCTTTTAAAAACATCACACTTCGAATAGTAGTCTTTTGAATCCTTGTGAATTGTTGGCCACCATAATCCTGTATGCAATACTTCTACGAGGTAGATTTTCCTACGTAGTGTCTTCCGAAAATTCCTTCATGCACTTCTGCTAAAATGATAGGCCTTTCATGCTCTATCACACATCTCCTTAAGATGTTATCTACTCCAAGTTTGTATAAATTACCTACAATCAATTGATAATCTATAGCTCTGACCACCAAAATTTTCTTCTGCGTAGTAGTAAATTATCTTGGTGCAAATCCTGTACTCAAAAACTCAATAATACTAGCAAAGTACTCATCAACTATCTGTACTAAAAAAAATTGTGCATCTTGAAATTTGTATTCCAAGTTACTAGGTTCTTCTCCATTAGTTATCCTGGATAATTGATCCGGTCCTACATTCAATCTTCCAAGATTCACCACAACTTCAAAGTCAAATTCTTGAAACAAGATTAGCCATCTGCATATCCTTCCCCCCAAAACTGGCTTATTGACTAAGTATCTCAGAGTAGAATGATCTATAAAGATATTGAAATTTTTCCCTAGCAAGTAATGTCTGTATTTCTGCAAAGCATACACCATAGCTAGCCCTTCCCTTTCTGCAGTATTATAGTTCTATTCCGAATTTGATACATTTCTACTTTAAAATGCAATAGGTAGATCTATCTCACCTTCTCATGGTTGGATTAATACTACTCCTAATGCAGTGCAGATGCATCCACATGCAAATGAAATTATTTTTCCCAATCTAGAAAGACTAAAATCGACACAGTAACCATCTTCTCAATCAAAATATCCAAACTCTGCTGACGTTCCTCATTCCACTGATACTTAGTGTCCTTCAACAAATTCTCCATTGGCACAGTAATCTGTGCATATCCTCTTATGAACTTCTTATAATATCTTGTATGGCCTAATGTACTTTTCAACTGGCGCACTAACTTTGGTGGTGGTAAGTTAACTGTGAAATTTGTTTTAGTAGGATCAACCAGCAGACCCTGTTTACACACCACATGCCCTAAAAAAATGCCAATAGGTGTGCTGAAAATAC
The DNA here is from genome assembly GCA_032191745.1 of Picea mariana. Lineage (NCBI taxonomy): Eukaryota > Viridiplantae > Streptophyta > Pinopsida > Pinales > Pinaceae > Picea > Picea mariana. The sequence continues at coordinate 7,832 of JASDQU010214932.1, forward strand.
ATTTATCCATGTTCAATGATATCTAACACTTTTTTCATCTGTCTAACATCAACCTTAATAATTCAACATGGTCCTTCAACAAATTGAGCACTATCCAATCATCCAAGTAAACCTCCAAAAACTTATGAATAAATTCTTTAAAAGATGCTACTACTACCTTTGAAAAAATGGCTAGTGTATTCTTCAATCCAAATGGCATAACTGTATACTGAAATATACTCGGGAGGTAGTCTTTTACTCAAAAATATCTAGCAACTAGTACAAGGTATTCTGGGTTAAGTTCCTGGAAGAACTTTTCCACTAGATATATAGGCTCCAAGAAGCTACAGAGTTCAAAGAACGAGTCAAGAAGACCTGTACTTGGGATACAAAAAATATTGCAGCACTTCATCAGATGGATCATCCAGTCATGTGAGCGATTGATTTCTAGATCAATACCACGTTAGAAGGATACATTATTGAGTTTGCAGCTAAGAACCACCAATATTTTTCACGAGCATAAGTGGATTTCAAGAAAGACTCAAGGGGAAGACTGTTGAGAGAAACCCCCTTGTGGGTTTAGGTTTTCTTTATGGAAGAGGGGATGCTGACTATGTCCCTAACTGAGATGGAAATGTAAACACCCTTGCTTGGGGTAGGGCGAGTTTCGGGTGGAGTCATGGCCCGAGAGAGGGGAGAGGGTTCTTTGAAAAATGGGGGAAACATTAAGAAATGGACTCAAGAGATGAGCTAGCCTTGAAAAGAGCCGCCATAGTTGAGAAGTGGTGGCACGACAAGATAAAGAAAGAAAAAATATAGTCCGAGAAGTTGCGAAAAAAAGTCAGAACATGAGAAGTAGAGGAAATATAGAAGGAAGAGTTGCAGAAGATGAGATGATAGGAAAGACTGGCCAGTCAAAGGTTAAGTGAGAGAGAAGTGGAGAGAGAAATAAGTCCCCAGGAGGGTGGACAAGAAGGAGAAGGTATAGAAGCAAGGGAGAAGGAATCCGTCATGGATCTTGAATATGAAAGAGAAGATTCAACCTTGATGCCAGGAAAGATCGGGAATCCAACTGAAGAGACCACTCCAGAGGAAGAGAAGGAGACCCCCCATATCAAATAAACCTGCCTCGAAGCCAGTGGCACAAACCCCGAATCACCCATACCCCAAGTGTCTTATATACAAGTGGTAAATACAATACTACCCTCTTATGCTAATTTTGTTTCAGTACAACTAGTTAGTCAATCACAACCAGGAAGTGCGAGTACAGGGAGGATATTGGTATCCCCTGGTAGGTTGCAAGAAGGACCGTTAGGTTTCATTTTGATAGGAGCAACAATATCGACAATGGATGGTCATGCAAGAGGTTCGATTTATTGATACCTAGAATTATGGGGTAAGGGAGATGAAGATGTTGAGAAACATTGGTTCTTTTGTGAAGAAATCTGGAGGTCCAAAGGGAGTCCAGATGAAAATAAGTTGGTTGAGTTCTAGACTACCTTGAGAGGCTGTGCTCTCAAATGGTACATGAAGTTTATTGACAGGAGTTTCGGGAATGCAAGGTCAAACATTTACACTTGACCAGGTACATACAAGGTTCATAGTGGAGTTTAAGCTACCTTAGTCAGAACAACAAGCTTTGTCTGAGTTGCGCGAGTTTCAACAAAGGGAAGGTGAATCAGCTTGGGAATACAACCAGAAGTTTAAATATGGTATAGGGAGGTTAGCGCATCCAATTCATGAGGAACATCAACGAGAATGGTATATTCATGGATTGTTACCTCTGACATGGATTTCGTTAACGCAACAATGGATAGCCACTTTGACAGACGCCTTGGAATAATCAATAAATATTGAAGCCATGGTAGGATATTCGGGGAGCCTAAAAGTGACCAGACCCCAAGAAGATGCAAATTTAGTGCAACTACAAGGGAAAATATCAGTGCTTATAGAAAAGATTCAAGAATTGACGATACCTATACCAGGACGACCACAGGTTTGGTGTACAAGATGTTACATAGAAGGACATCTGGTGAATGAATGTCCACGAATGAGGGGAATGGGACCTCCTCAGAATCTAATGGGACCCTCACTAGGACCCACGGGAGGAGTTGTGCAAGTATCTGCAAATTTACCATTCCATAACCTCACCCCATACCATGCTTTTTTAGGGATCCAAGTAGCACCAATAGTCTAGTATTGTGAGATTTTTCGAATCCATGGGAATGGGCCGAGACAGTGCCCCATTATTGAAAAGTATTCAACAGTACCAAATACTGTACATTGTGAATTTTGTGCATCTACCACACATACTACTAATCAATGTAGAGCGTTGGATGCACTTGCAGACACGTTGGATCGAACGACATTAAGGGTGAATGAAACCCCTCAGGGATTGGGAATAGGTCGAGAAGGTGGAGCCAGAAGAGACTTTTGAGGAGGAAGAACTGGGGGAAGAGGAACGAGCATATTTTACAACTGTGATGAGCAAGGCCATAAGGATATAGACTGTCCTCATCTGAGGTGACCATGGTTCTCTCACTATAGAACCAATGGGCACACAATTGAAGACTGCCCAGAACTAATTGCAAAATTGGAAGATTGGGTACGTCAACGAGGAACTAACCTCATCAGTTCAGAAATCAAGAGAGTTATTAAAGGATAATTTCCCAACCTTAACATCATCACTCGAGGAGGAGAAAAGATTGGAGCTGATGATGATAAGTTACCTCAGATCCAGAAAGTAGCACCTAAAGAAGACATGTATGATACTCTGAAACATAAGTTGTTCTTTAAAGATGCCATAGAAGTATTTCAGAATATCCCTAGCCCTAAGATGCAAGAGAAACCCCCATAGCCTATTGTTTATCCTAATATTGCGCAAGGACCTACTTCACCCCCTGCACCTAGAAACCCTGTAGTCACACTGAGGAAACCCGAGCAACTACAAAATGTAGTCAACCTTTGGTTTCAGTTGTTTTATGATATTCTTGGGAATGACCAATTAATAGAAAAGTTGCGCAATGCACTCTACCTAGTTCTAGGGAATGAAGAACGTACATAAGAAAGAATAAGGACTAATCTTCCTGAGAAGAGTACTGAGAGAGTGCAGAGAAGGAAAGTACGAACTGGGAAAGAGTTTAGAATAGTGACCAAACTAGACAAGTTTGAGATTAAGGATGTTATGTTAGATCTAGGATTTGATGTTAAAATACTTCCTAAGAAGACTTGGGAAGCCTTAGGAAAACCCCAGTTGACATATTCCCTAATCTAGCTAAGAATGGCCAACCAATATTGTATTTTCCCAATAGGAACACTGGAGAATGGGGAAATAGATGTTGCGGGAGTGAAGACTGTAGCTGATTTTGAGGTGATCGAAATCATGGGGGATAAGGACCCTTATCCTGCCCTACTTGGTATTGATTGGGCGTATGAGAACTATGCAGTGATCAAACTAAAGACAAACACTATGACATTTGAAGGACATGGAATCAAGGTAGTTCAACCCTTGGATCCGTATTTAGGGCCCAGATATACAGAGCCAATGGATAACAACATGGAGGGAGAAGACTTGGATCAATTGTACACTATAACAGTGGGAACAAGAGAATATTACATAAATCATACTGCTGATGGATCCGTAATTTGGAGGAGTATACAATCAACAAACGAAGATTCAGAACTAGCATTTAACAGTTGGCAGCAAGGCTCATACGAAATATTCTCAAGGATATGCACAACTGTCATGGAAACTAGATGGGTGGGAACCAAGGTCAGAGAACACCTAGTATATGATTGTACCTCAGGACTTGATAGATTTTTGATCAACATGGAAGAAAAGGTAGTGGAGAATCAAAGGATCTCAGTACTAGATGTAGCCCTCCAGGACACTCGTGCTAGATGGTGGGCCAATCACAAAGACTTACTCAAAAATTGGGACAATGTGAAGAAAGCTATCATATATATATTTCAGGATAAGGAGTAGGTGGAAGTAGATATGCAGACGGATTTCCAAGTTGCGCAACTGTTCAATGGAGAGTCTGATCCTAAATAACATATTGAATAATGCATGACATAGTGGAAAGTTGTGGAAATACCCTCTCTCTTCTAGGTTAAAGTATTTCCCCACTCACTAGGTCTAATCCTAAAAAATTGGTTCATGCATGAAGAAACCAGAATATAGACCAACAACTGACAGACGTTGGCAGATCAATTTTGTAAGGAATTCTCATTTACAAGTAAGTACCCTGAGCTTGAAGTAGTCCTACAAAGAATTAAAGAATTTCTTTTTACAGACAATAGTAAACATAAATCATACCTGGTGATATGTGCAAAACATAGTCGAGAACTTTAGACTAATCTTCACCTAAACTTGGACAAGATGCATATAGAATGCTATAAGATTGAGAAGGATTTGGAAAGCCCAGATGATTTAGAAGAATTGAGGAGCTTAGCCATTAAAGAGACACAAGCGAACAAAGAAATCCAGAACATCATACCCAGTCACACTGATGGTTCTTATAATCACCCATTAAAGTTGTGCAAAGTCAATATAGGGACCACTGAGCAACCTAAGATAGCTATGGTGGGAGATTACTGGGATGAGAAAACTAGTTAAGAAATACAAATTTTAATGCAGGAATATGAGGATCTGTTCCCAAAGACATTTTTAGAGTTAAAAGGGATCAAAGGAGTTATGGGAGAAATGAAAATTGAATTAAAACTGAGATAAAATCCAGTGAGGCATAGACCAGACCGCCTTAACCCCATAGTGAAAGAGAAGGTTAAGAGGGAATTAGAGAAGATGCTGGAAGATGGACTTATTTTTGCAGTAGAAGAAGCAGTTGGGTCATGCCAATAGTCATCCAGAGAAAGAAAGGTACAAAGGATATTAGGGTCTATGTAGATTATATAATCCTTAACTCTTCCTATGTGCATGACCATTTTCCAACACCTTTTACTGATGAGGTGCTAGAATAGGTTGCGGGGAAAGAGTCTTACTCATTTATAGATGGATTTTCAGGGTATCACGAAGTAAGGATTGTTGAAGAGGACAAAAAGAAGACCACATTCATAATGGAATGGGGGTCATTTGCATACAATGTGATGCAATTTGGTGTAAAGAATGCCCCTGCAGTTTTCTCCATGATTGTAATAGCATCTTTCTGAGAATTTGTTCACTAGTTTATAGAAGTTTATATGGATGATTGGACAGTATATAGCCTACTCAAGGAACATGTAGTGCTACTATGTCTGATGTTTGATAGATGTAGAGAATTAAAGAATATCGTTAAATCTTAGAAAGTGTATCTTTTGCATGCCACATTGAAATTTGTTGGGCCACATAGTATGCCAAGAGAGAGTATTGGTAGAACCAACAAAAGTTGTGGTCATTGTGAACATTCCACCACCTACGAGTGCTAAGAAGTTGCGCTCCACGCTGGGGCATACCAGGTACTACTGTAGGTTCACCAGAGGATATGAAAATATCACTGCACCACTAGAGAATATACTAAAGAAGGTCGACGTGTTCCAATGGACCCCAAAATGTGATAAAGCGTTTGAGACCCTAAAGGAGAAGCTTAGCACATCACCTATTCTCATATTTCCAAATTGGAAAAATGAATTTCACATCCACGTAGATGCTTCAGGCATTGCTTGTAAATTATAACCTTGTACAATATCTACTGCAAACTGATATTTAGAAAAGAAAAGAAAAGATACAATGGCAAATACAAACATTACACAGATATTTTTCCCCTGGAAACCCAAACCGGGAAAACCAGCATATATTATATTCATACATTGTGTTACATTGTTTACAATACAATATACATATAGGATCCAACGACATCTAAAACCCTAACCCAATGACCTGGATTAGTCCAAAACCCGAATTCCTTAACCGAAAATAGAAAACCATCGGCAAAAAACCATGTGCTGAAAAACCACCTAAATATCATGTGGTCCCGAAAATATGTCGTCCCGGTAATATGTCGTCCTGGTGCGAATTTTTTTTCTAGCCCGTCACAAATTTCTTTTTTAATGCTCGAAATCGAAAGATGGTTTTTGTATTTTCTATTTGTGGTTTCAAAATCTCTGAAGCTTTATCACACAAACAATGATGATTATTGTACTCTCGAGGCGAGTCCTACCTTTAGTAAAAATGTTTCCTCTTTTTGTTCTACCTCGAGATCTCGTAGGTCGGATGCTATAAATCACGTAGTTCACACGTCCCGAGCAACAAAACGACGAAATCATTTTAATTTTTCACCCAGGGCAGTAACGGGAGTAAATTTTTCCTAAACCATGATTAACGTCTTCGGGTTTTCGCACCTCGGGATTCACCAAATCCAAAAGTTTATTGTCATAGCCCCGATCACCGAGAACACGATGTTCTTATTTTAGTAACCCGTGTCAAGGTTAAAAGTAAAAACTAAACCATGGTAACGTTCTGTTGGCAATTTGCCACTCGGTGTTTTCTTTTTTAAAAGTTATACTGTCTAAACCCTAAATCGCGAAGTCACGATAAGGGTATGAACATAATTAATTAATCACTTAATCCGAGTTTATCTCCCCTTTTAATTAAGTCGTGTTATAGCGGTTTCGCAGCTCGGCATGTAAACTTCCCAAAAATTTACCTTTGAAGCTCCGAGTCGCGATATGGTGAATATAAATAATTATGGAATTAATTAAGCTCCTATTCATAATTACGTTTTTGTTAATCAAAATCAATCATCGCAATTTTGGGGGTTAGAGGTTCAAAAGGTTAAAGAAAAATTCCCGATACAACCAGTGGCGAAAGATTAATTAATGGTGGTAAAGTCGGATTAATTAAGCTAAATCAATACATCCCGCTTTTCGATGATTGCACAATTTACGAGGTAACCTTATTTCTTCCATACGCCAACTGACACTTCAAACCGCCAAAATTTATGGCATTAATTAGGAAATAGGGCGAATCGATGAATAAAGCTCGGGTTTTTATGGTTAAATTTAATTCTAAGCATGATTTGACAGATTCCATCTGAAAGAGTACCGAGTTTTTGAATATGTATAGAACTGTTATTCATTATGACAAATGCATTTCTATACTACGTAGAGCACAATCTCTTGGCGAGCTAACTTCTGCATGTATACGTATTTCTATCGCAGAAGAGCTAAAGAAAAATATCCAGCTATGGCCCTGCAAAAAGCATCCAAAGCTAGTGTTGAGGTTTCGAGAGAAGGCTCGGAAAACATTTATGATACTTCACCTCGAAGTGTCGACTCTGTCCCGAACTGGTCTTTCGTTTCCGATGTTCTACAGGCCGAATTGGTGGATTATTCCGATGATTCTAGTGACAATGAAAAAGATGATATAACCACCAAGTATAAGATCGTCATCCAATCCGGAATGCACAAAGTAGCAGCCAGGCCACGACTACTGCCATATTATGAGATGGTCCGATGGGCATTAGACCATGTGGACATACCAACCAGAACCATCATGAATGAGCAGAAGGTCACCATCGAGACTTTCAGGCCTGAACATCTGCAAGCCATGTATAAGTTGCCCACAACGTCCGACTTTACATATGGTGCCGAATTCTTAGATGAATTCAAACAGGAGGAATGTGTGCAGTACAATAAAACCATGTCTAGCTTAATAAAAGATTGGGTTTCACGCTCTGCGAAGTTCAGGGCAGACAGTCATGGTATATATTCAATAGCTTCTTTAGAACCGCAGTACAAGTATGTAGCTATGATGACATGCAGATTATATGGGAGAGAGGACACCTCACATTTCTTTCTTCCATGGGTGCCTCTAATGTTTCGAGTCACTGAAGGTTGTTCCTTCGACTGGGTGAAGATGCTGTCCGACAGCCTGACCAGTCGGGTCATGGAGTATCGGGCGCAGAAAGAAAGCGGAAAAATTGCTGCATTTTTTATGTCTGCATACATTATGGACGTAGTTTGTTTTTCAACACTATTTCCCTTAATGAGATGGAGTTGGACTCCAGCAAAGGATGAGCCCATACACGTCTATCATTCAAAATTATGGGAAAACAAAGCGGAAAATTTCATATATGAAATCTTCAACTGGGTGATGGTGCCTCTGCATGTCACTATTTTCGGTCACCTGCCACCCAGGATCTCAGACAGTATAGTGACAAATCTGAGCAGCATAGCTGACTGGTATGTAGAAGCCGAATTTTCATACCTCAGAGTTTTTAGGGCTTCTGTTCCCCCACATGCATTGCCATTGTTCATTCCCGACAAGTTGGCTTGTTGTGAGGTTGCTTGACAAACAATAATCGGTGGTATAAGCAAGGAGCTTAAGGGATGCTCAAAGAAGGTATGGCCACCTTTTCCTGTTCATTTAAATTCATATTCTTTATTATATTTCGGGCATGCCAAAGCTGAGGCAGCAACCCTGGAAGACCTAAATTTGGTCCTCATTGAATACAAGAAGCACGATCCGCAAAGGGCCGTGAGCAATCATTTGGCCAATTGCGGGCTCAAGAGATTTGAGCACGAGAATTCACCCTCGAATGAATTTTTCCAGAGTGCAAGGTCCTACGCCGAGATTCTAGCTCAGATACAAACCTTGGCACCCGAGGAAAGAGCCGATGTTCTGAAGTTCCAAGAACATCGACGCAGTTGTCTTCCCGCAGTGTTGTGGGGTGAGAGTTTGAGTACGGCGGAGGTGAAACAAAAAGATGCTGAAGGCTCTAAGGATGCGACTCTCAATCAAGAAAAACACCAGGATGAGGGAGAGAAAACTACGAGTTCGAAGGAAGAGATAAAGACTCCTGACCCGCCGAAGAAGCAGAGTCCGGTTACTACTCCGAAAAAATCAGCGAAGCAGATTGGAGAACCTATCACATCAGTTACTCCCTTACAGTCGACTAAGGGAAATATTGATGCAGGATGGATCTTCAATGAAGAGTTGAGACCTATAAGGGTAGAAGAACTCCCTCCAAATGAGTTTTTCTTCGATAAGAAGAGAAAGGTAGTGGTAAAGAGGGAACTCTATCAGGAAGGAGAGTCAACAACCAAGAAATACAAAGTTATAACTGATGGAAAAGACAAGAGGAATGAACAATTCACGACTGAAATAGCAGGGAGATTAGGAGCATACACCACAACGAATCAATTTTCAGGCGGGGTCTTGAAAAACCAGCTAAAACGAAAGAATCGCCTCATCAAGACCCTGGAAGCTAGACTAGCCACAATAATGTAGATTGCCAAAGACCAGGCGAGTGTAGGTATAGAGCAAGCAAGGTTGGCCGATAAAAATGAGATAGAGCTGCTCAAAACTAAGATCGAACAAGAACAACTGGTGGTTCGGGATGGTCATATGCAAGCGAGCCAGCAAAAATATTTGATCCAACAGCTGCAGGCTAGGGTGGAAATCGTCGAAAGCAAAGTGATAGATATCGGGATGTTTCTGTCCCAAACGATGGAGATTCGGAGCAGAGTCTCTGCGGCCCAACAAAATTTACTCGACAAGGTAGAGGATATACGGAACAACTGCTTTCTGGTTAATGAAGTTTTGGTGAATTTAACTACTAGAGAAAGGGAAGCTGGAGTAGCACGGGTCGCCTTCCAAGAGGCTGTGATAGCCACAAACAACAGGGATTCGGGAAGTACTACCAGGTTCACCATTTCAGAGCAGACTAGAGGAAACATTCTATTAAAAGAATGGGAGCACAGCATCGCGGAAGGCAAGCTGCAAGCCAAAAGGGTAACGAATTCCTTAGAAGAGGCCTTTAGTTCTAAAGATGGAACTCTGCTAGGCATTGATAGCGGAGGTAATGCCGAGACGTTGATTCAAATGAATATGGAAAAAATATTGCTTGATTTAAAGGACAAAGAGGAAAGAGATTCGGCCAAGATCTCCCAAATGACTATGGCAGACATAGTCTAAATAGACGAGTGTATGATTAAACCAAGCGTGCAATTATGCGCTATCGACATCATAGATAGACAGATGGAAAACAAGCTACCGCAATTAGCCCGAGATTGTTACTCTTTTGAGGCCAACTGTCAAGCAGAACCATCAAGGTTGGTATCTCGACTGGTTGAAAGATGTGTCACCTGTACCAAGCGCACACGAGGACAAACTTCTGGCACCAAGTAAAGACAGAGAAGAAGAAATGGAGCGATTGCTCTCCTCCCTATCATAACCGAAATTTTTGTAACGATTGAGATTCCATCTTATTTGTAAAACTGTATAAATATACCATAGAAGAAAAGAACCAGGGCTGGACCTTTTTGTGTCGATTGTAACCGAGTTTTTACATTTTGAGAGTTAATACAAAGCAAATCTGAAGATTCTCAATTCTGTCACGACTGTGTTATGAGTTTGTTTTCTTGTATCTCATTTTTCATTTCATTTCATATTCATAACTGATGAATGCTTCGTTATAATTTAGTACGACCACTACTATAGCGAATGAATTTTGGTTTTCTATAATTGTTTACTGTTTTCCTTTGTACCAGCTATCAGCAGGTATAAGACCATTCAACACTTT
>JASDQU010214933.1:0-18351 GCA_032191745.1 Picea mariana
CCTCTTTCAGATGCTTGATTTTCTGAGATTTCTTTGACTTAGAGCTTTTTGATGTTTCTCCTTCCTCTGTATGAGTGAAGGTCTCATAGTTTTGTGCAAACTCAGTTGACTACTCAGGACTCTTGGTGACAGGGCTCTCATCTTGTGGCTCTGGTTCTGAGTCTGTGTAGGGTAGGTTTAATAGGTTTGTTCTCTTTTTTGAGTAGAGAACCACTGCGTCTCCTCGCCATTCTGTCACCCAAAATCCCAAATGATTCTGCATACATGACTCAGGAAACTGATATTCGGGCTGAGGTCTTGCGCTGTTGAAAGCACTCGGGAGTCAACTCTGTTTTTTAACATTAGAAACTTAACCAACATTCGTGAGCGATGCATGATAGGGAAGCAATGATTTGATTTGGTGTTGTCAGCCCGGCAGTACAGCTTCTGTACCTGCGCTAATGAATTTGAACTTGCCATCCCCGATGCCATGATTGTGGAGCGTGAGTTTCTGAACCGGATCCGAGATGTAATCCGACTGGGACGTGGAACTCGAGTTTAAATGATTACCCACTTTTACCAGCGTGTCATTCTTGATTGCATGGCGTGAGTTGATCACATCATGATTTGATTTAGAAACGTGGGTAAACGCACGTGATTCCCGCTTTCTTCAGTTAACGGCCCGTGGAAAACGCCCCTTTAGCTGTTGAAACTGAACATTTTCACCAGCGCACATTCCCTTGGAAAATGCCCTTTAGCTGTTGAAACTGAACTCTTTCACCAACGCACATTCCCTTGGAAAACGCCCTTTAGCTGTTGAAACTAGCCGCTTTCACCAGCGCACGATCCCATAAGAACTGCTCCGTAGCTGTTGAAAATCTTCACTTTCACCAGTGCACAACCTGCGACAATGCTTCTTTGGATGTTTTGAAAATCAACACTTTCACCAGCGCACAGACCTATGAGAGACGCTCTTTAGCTGTTGAAAGTTGCCACTTTCACCAGCTAACACTCATCTTTTAAACACACGTTAGCTGTTGAAAGCAATTTATGAAAATTTTGAAAAGAGGACTTTTGTGGGTCATCTTATTTCTAAAACAAAATCAAAACCTAAACCTTCCAGCTAGAAAAACTCAAAATCAATTTGAGAAAACTACCAATAGCCATGCTATCCACCACAAAATGTGACCAAAGGGACATGTTCATTTTGGGAGCTAACATTTGGCTCCAACTGGGATGGGCATCTCCCTGTGAGGTGACCAAGAACCTAGCTAGACTCAGTAGCCTTATTACAATTTGAAACAGAAATTTGAAATTTTTTTTGCTAGTACCATTGGGCATGGAGTTATTGAAATGACAGAAATAAAGAAAAAGAACTGAAAAAGAATATGTACAAGTAGAACAGGGCTTCAAAGGAAGCCTTATGAGAAATAGATCTTCAGGAAGCGCCCGCTGAAAGGGCCACCTGCTACTGCCTTGCCTGAAAGAGTTTGGAGAACAAAAGTGTTATTCTGCTGCACTTCTGTTATAACAAAAGGACCTGTCCAGAGAGCCTCAAATTTTCCGTGTTTCCCCTTCTCCTGCCTTGCTGCATCCCACTTTAAGACTAAATCTCTTGTTTTGAAGACATTTGATTTGACTTTCTTGTCGAAAGTTTCTTTGATTCTTTCTTGATGTAATTCTGTCTTTTCCAAGAGCTGCTCTCTATCTTGCTGTAGTTCTACCAAATTATGAATTCTCCTGGTCAAATCACTTGGTTCAGAATCAGTTTCTTGTAAGAACTTTGCAACCGGTAATGCAAGTTGAATAGGAAATATGGCTACAGTACCATATACCAACTTGAAAGGAGATGTACCAATTGATTTCTTACATGTAACCCTGTCAGCCCACAAGGCAAACTTCAGTTTGGAATCCCAACCTCTAGCATTTTGTTCCAGCAGCTTCTTTATAATTTTGACTAAACTTTTGTTGGATGACTCAGCTAAGCCATTCCCTTGCGGATAGTAAACTGTGGAATGTACCAGCTGAATTCCCAGCTCTTCACACAATTTCACCAAGTGTTTATCTTTGAATGCAACAGCGTTATCAGTGACTATTCTCTTAGGGCAGCCAAATCTGGCAAATATGTTTTCTTGCAGAAAATTTATGATGACAGTATGATTGGCGTTCCGAGTGGGAATAGCCTCAATCCACTTTGTAAAGTAATCGGTGGCAACTAGGATCCACCGGTGCTGACCACTAGAAGGCGGATGAATTTCACCTATGAAGTCCAGGCCCCACTGCTGGAAAGGCCCTGTGACCACTATAGGTTTGAGGGGAAGAGACTTCAGTTGTTGTTTACCTTCGAATCTCTGACATTTATCACATGTTTTCACAAACTCATACACATCTGAAAATAAGGTTGGCCAGTAGTAACCAGATCTCAAGATTTTGTGTGCACTGGTTTTCCAATAGTGATGTCCCCCGCATTCACTATTATGAAATTCAATCATGACCTTAGATGCCTCTTCTTGGTTTACACACCTCAACAATAAACCTATGGGATTTTTCCAGAACAACAAGTTGTCATTGATGCAGAAATTTACAGCTTTGAGCTTCAAAGCCCTTCTTTGAGTCTTTTTCAAATCTGATGTGACTGATAAAGTCTGCAGAAAATGAATGATATGACTGTACCATTTGCAATCAGCTAAGTGAGCTGAGACTTTCTTTTTCTCACCTTCTTTATCCTTTGATGACTGAACATTTTCTGCATTAATGCTTACCAGATTTATTTCGAGCAGCCTGCAATTTTCCTCTGCCAGAAGTTTGGCAAGGCCCTGACTCTTCACAAGTTTTGCTGGTTTGATTTCAACATCGAATTCAATTAACCTTGCTATCCACTTACTCCTTTTGCCATCAATGTTAGGTTGGACAAGAACATCTTTAACTGAACTGGAGGGAACGAAAGTTATTACCTTTGACTGAAGAATGCAAACTCTTAAAGCTTTCAATGACTTGACAAGTGCATAGGCTTGTTTCTCCAATAATTCATACTTTACCTTTGCGTCCCTCAAGACCTTACTGAAGAAGGCAACCAGCTGCTCCTGATCATCAACATTTTTCTGCAAGAGTACTGCTGCAATCGTATCACTTGAAGAAAATGAAAAAATATAAAATACCTTGGAGAAATCGGGGCTAATCAAAACATGGGTTTTTGTGATGGCTTCCTTGATGGCATAGAATGAATGTCTGGCTGCTTCAGTCCATTTTACCTCAGAGTCTTTTCTCAACATAGCAGTGAAATGCTTTGTGAGTTTAGTAAAATTTACTATAAACCTTCTGACAAAGTTTATAGTCCCAAGGAAAGACTGAATGTCCTTCTTTGATCTAGGAAGAGACATATTTTTAATTGCTTCTACCCTCTTTGGGTCAATTTTAACCCCATCAGCTGAAACAATATGCCCAAGTAATTTCCCTTCCTGAAGTGCAAAATTTGATTTTTTTGGATTAAGAGAAATGCCATACCTTCGACATTTCAGGAATGTCCTTTTTAAGTGTTGCAAATGAAGTTCGTGGCTGCTTGAGAAAACGATGATATCATCGAGATAAATCAGGACAAATTTATCTTTCTCCCCAACGAAAGCAATGTCCATTGCCCTTTGGAATGTCGCTCCTGCATTCATCAATCCAAAGGGCATCTTCTCGTACATAAACATACCCCAGGGAGTGGTAAAAGGAGTCTTTTCTTTATCGTCCGGATGGACAACAATCTGGTTGTATCCGGAAAAATCATCAATAAAAGACATCACCTTTGATCCTGACACTTTCTGCAAAATATGCTCCATTTTGGGCAGAGGGTAGTTGGCCTTCCTAGAGCACTTATTCAAATTTCTGAAGTCGGCGCAGAGTCTGATCTCTCCATTCTTCTTCCTGATTGGTACGAGATTCGCAACCCATTCTGAATACCTGAGGGGAATGATGATGCAGGCATCCAACAGTTTTTTAATTTCCCTTTCCATTGTAGGTAGCAACAAAGGGTTGAAAGATCTTAGCTTCTGTTTGAATGGTTTGGTGTCTTTATTCAAGGGAATCTTATGCTAAATCACCTCTGTGTCAAAAGTCTTCAAGTCATCATACTGCCAAGTGAAGATGTCTACGAACTCTTTTAGCAATTCTCCATAATCAGCCCTTTGTTTTTCAGTCAAATGTGAGGCTAAGTTGACATATTTAGGATCTTTCTCACTAGCGACATTATACTGCAAAACTTCTGAGTCTTCTTCCCCTCTTTGCATTTTGACAACCACATCATTGTTATCGAACAACCTTTCCAACGGGACCAAACCTTTAGGAATTCTGTTGGTAGACAGCTTAACTATTTCATGTGCTGCGATTTTACTTTTGAACTTTGGCTCCTCAACTTCATAGTCATGTTCGTTCTCCTAATCAATCTGCATATCTACAAACTCATCTATCACTGCAAGGAATCTAGTGAGTTCAGCATCGTCTTCAAAAACTTTCCAAAATTTTACATTATCAGGGAGAGAGGGCCTATATTTAACTTGAATTTCGTAAGTTAACTTATGAGGTAGAGGGGGTATGAATGCACAAGCGAACACAACCAATGAATCAGCCAATTCATTCATTGCTCTAGGTACATATGTAATTTTAAAATCTGCAAAATCATGAATTGCTTTCAACACCTCATCTTTGTAGGCCTTCAGCCTGACATGCTTTTCTTGAAATGACTTATTCACCTGCTGGATGATCAAATCTGCATCTCCAAACACCTGCAATTTTTTAATGTTTCTCTCTTTGGCTGCATTCAACCCCAAAAGTAGTTCCTCATATTCAACAATGTTATTAGTCACTTTAAAATCGAGTTTAAAGGACAAATGAGAAGTTTTCTTAGAAGGAGAAATGAATACCACTCCTGCTCCAGCTGACTCCTTGGTGCAAGCACTGTCAAAGAACATGGTCCAAAGGTCATCTTCTGCTATCTCTGTGGGCTGAACTGTGATCTGATCTGTGGGCTTTCTGAGCAGCAATGTATCAGGCAGTGAATCATCAATTTGCAGAATATAAGATCCCATACCTGTGTCAACCGAATAGATAGGATGATTGGATGGATTTTTCTCGTCACTGATTACATATGCCAACTGGGATTCCCTGTATAGCCTTCTGTTCACCCCCTCGAAAAAAAAGATAGTAGCATAGGAGAGATCCATTTGAAGAGTGCCACCTAGTCTCTTCATCCACGATCTTGATAGTAGACATCCAAATTTAGGAGGTATGTCTGCCACCACTATATCCATCACCATAGTCTTCATTGATGCTTGGGTTAAGGTTACATCCAAATCCTTAATCATCCCAAGACATTTGAATTTTCGAGAATCAAAATAGAAAAGGTCATGATAAGACTTGGTAATCTTCAGCCCAAGCTCATCCATGACCGCCTTCGACATCAAATTGTGCGAAGCACCGGAGTCCAACAAACAGTTATGCAGTGTTTTCTCATGAATATTCAGAGAGATGTAAAAGGGAGGACAGATTTCATCTCTGTCTTCTACCATTTGGACCAGAGTAATAGTTGGCTTATCATCATATATGTTGAGGATATCAGCAGAAAGGGATACAGATTGGGGATCTAGAGTTTTGAGGATATCCCTTTTGAGCATTTCATTTTTCATCAGCTCAACTAGAGGAATAGGAATCTTAATCTTTTGTATTTCAGCCTCAAAATTAAAAGAATATGGAACCTTATCAGCAGCTTTATCAGAAACCTTTACCTAATTTGAAGGGGCTTCCTGATTTCTTTGTTGTTCGACAGGAGGTTGACTTTCTGGAGTTTGATGGTTGACAGGGGCAGCAGTCTTCTTGGGAGGAGCTGATGCTTTCATCTTTGAAGGATTTGCTTGTTGATCCTCTGATGTTTGATCCTTTTTCTTAACAGGGGCAACAGTCTTTTCAAGAGAGGCTAGTGCATCTTGTTGAGCAACATTAGATTTGGATCGGAGGTTATATCTATTTTTATCTTCTGTTGTAAAAGTGTCATCACCAAGAAGATCATCTTCTGTCTGTTCTGTCATCAATGATTCCTCGTAGTCATGTTGTGTTAGATAGGATTTCCCTGTCTCTTCTCCAACACAATGAATGTCACCTTCTCCATATTCTTGATCTTCACCATTGTCTTCGTCCATCACAACATTTTGAAGAGGGACCTTTATCCTCTGATCTTCATTATAATTATTTTCTCTTTGCAGGATCTGAGTTGGCTGATTATTCCTTCTGAAGGTATTTGGATTTTGATTCGGATTTCTGCCTGTAGAGTCATAAGTGCCTCTTCCCTTCATAGGCTGTTTATTTTCGATATTGAGCTTGGATATCTCAGAGGTTAGAGACTCTAGCATCTTGGCCATTTTATCAAGTTTTGGATCAGCATTTGATGAAGATAAAGCCTCACTTTTTGGTCTTCTCCTGTCAGAATCTCCTTTCCGCTTCTGAGAGGCTAGAATATTTGATTCCACCTCAAGGGCAACATCTTGCATGAGAGATAATGTTGGTGACCTCCTTTCTCTCAACAGTAAACAGAAATCTGAATCAAAAGCATCAGAATATGTGATCTTGGCAGAAGCATTTGACGGTTTTATCTCAGCTGGTATTTTGCCATACATCCGGTTAAACCTCTTAGTGAAATCAGAGACTGACTCACTACTTTGTTTCCTCAAGTTTCCGAATTATGTGATGTAGTAGACAAAATCTCTTCTGTCACCCCAATGTTTCAGAAACGTCTCATCCAATTGCTTGATTCCGGCAATGGAACCAGCAGGGAGTTCTTTGAACCATTTCCTAGCATGGCCATCTAGGCTTTGGACAAAGACTCGTGTCCAAACATCTTCTTGCTCAATATTAAGGTTTTCAGCATAACTGTAAAAAGCCTCAATATGTTCTTCAGCAGACACATCACCTTCGCCTGTGAATTTAGGCATATATTTCTGATAGTCTCCAGTTGGCATGGCTGCTACTGGGTTTGGCAATATGAGTGGTGCATACCTAGTAGCTAGGATTTGTTGCATCTTAGTCAAAGGAGGTGGTGCAGCCATGACTATCAGAGGCGGGGAAAATGATAGTTTCTTCTTCAAGTCTTCAACACCGGAGGAATGTGAAAGAGGTGAATCTTCTAAGGGGAAAGAGGTCTGATAAGAGGCTCTATAAAAATTTGCAAGCTGCCCAGCTAAATTTTCTTCACGCTTAGCAGATAGCTCTTGGAGGAGATGTTCAACAGCAAGGAGGCTAGTATAAATGTTCAAGTGATCTTCTTGTTGCTGAGAGTGGAAAGACTCAAGGGAAGAAGAACTGTGGCTTCTTTCTAAAGTCTTAAATGTTTTTTTAATCAAATTATAGTCTATCAATTTATCATCACTAGGATTTTTCGGTTGATCAAAAAGAATTTGTTCTTCTACAGTATTTACAGCTGTTTTTTCATCAGTGTTCTCTGAAAAGAACTCAAATTTTTCTGCAGTAGATTTTCCAGAACTGAGAAGAGGATTACCTTTTGTATCTGATCTTGAAGTTTGACCTTGAATGGTCTTTCCCTTTCTAAGAATTGATTCTGGATTAGACACTGGTGTGATCGGTGATTCTTGAGGATTCGCCCTAGTATTGATCCTCTTAGGAGCCAGGATGAACTTGTGGAGTCGCTAAATAGATGATTACAACCAACTGAAAATGTCTAATCTTTGTCTATCATCAAAGATCAGCTCTGTGTCGTATCCCAGGAGAGCAGAGCTTGAATTTCGTTTCCCCGGCAACGACGCCAATTTGTTATCACTCCAAGGAACTCCTTAGGGTTGTAGGCTAAGGATGCTTGGTAACTTAGAAATAATGGTTTTTATATGTTTGGGACAATGGGTCTTTAATGATTTATGTAAGAAACAACTCATCACACATCTAAATATAAAGTGCTTTCAGGAAACAATAATCAGATCAAATAATT
This sequence comes from Picea mariana, assembly GCA_032191745.1. Lineage (NCBI taxonomy): Eukaryota > Viridiplantae > Streptophyta > Pinopsida > Pinales > Pinaceae > Picea > Picea mariana. The sequence goes on from JASDQU010214933.1 coordinate 7,952, forward strand.
GAAAGAGAGGATGGAGAACACTATTTTTGATTTCCAATACAAATGAATGTAGGGCTTCATACAAGACAGAGAGAAATCCTTTAATTTCAAGTTTATGAGCTCAATAAAGAGATAACAGTCTTTATGAACTAAAATAAATCGAGACAAAGTATAGAAAATGAAAGATGGACAATTCTGATATTGCAAACGAAAGGAAACTGAACTTTATTTATGAAAAAAGAGTCTATACTGTAGCATAAAATATCTCCCAGTTTGAACCCTTATCTCATATAAAAAATAAGCATTTATAGCCTCTTACAATTAGTTTTACAGATCCTAAAAACATGGATCTGTATTTAATAAAAGCAATTCAAATCTAACTAAACAACTTGAAGATAAAGACTTAACAACTAAACTTAGCACTCGAATTGTCTTCAATCTCAAAAATTCGCCATCTGCATCCTTCAGCTCCTGGAATCTGTGATGTGATGCAATGTGGAAAAACACCTGTCTTGACAGTTGGATTTCTCCAACATTCATGGTCGATATTTGAGGAAGTTTGTTTTACATGTGGTTTCCAAAATTCTCTCAAATCTCTGATGTCGAATCCTTTGCAAGCAATTTTCATTCCCTTGATACTCTGGAACTCCTTCATAACCTGTGAGAAATGACTTGTTCTGCCCTGGGCTTCCAAAAATGCCTTTCCTTCTTTCAACAGCTAACTCGTTTTATATTTCGCTAGTTAGCTGGTGAAAGCGCTGCCTTTCACCAGCTAACGGGTCATAAAATATCGTTTTGCACTGGTGAAAGACCTGAATGCACCCAAAACAAGTTTTCACCTTCAAAACTGTGATTCCATCAAAACTCAATGTGTTTCTGATTTCTCCCCTTCCATGTTAACAACCACTTGAGAAAGTACCTTCAAATCTGGATGGGATTTTTGCTTTTGTTTTTGTTTCAATCTTCTTATCTGCCTTTTAAGGCGTTTGGCAAGCCACCATAGGCTATTGTAATATTTGGTGAGTTTCTGCTTTCTTTTCTTCTCTTTAACACTTTCCCGAGCTAGTCTCTCAAACGCAGCATTGGTTTTTGCGAAGTTATCAGACAACTTCTTATACCTTTCTTTGATTACTCGTTCCAAAACCTCTTGCCGAGTGATTACCTCTTTCAAATGCTTGATTTTCTGAGATTTCTTTGACTTAGAGCTTTTTGATGTTTCTCCTTCCTCTGTATGAGTGAAGGTCTCATAGTTTTGTGCAAACTTAGTTGACTGCTCAGGACTCTTGGTGACAAGGCTCTCATCTTGTGGCTCTGGTTCTGAGTCTGTGTAGGGTAGGTTTAATAGGTTTGTTCTCTTTTCTGAGTAGAAAACCACTGCATCTCCTCGCCATTCTGTCACCCAAAATCCCTAACGATTCTACATACATGACTCAGGAAACTGATATTCGGGCCGAGGTCTTGCGTCGTTGAAAGCACTCGGGAGTCAGCTCTGTTTTTTAACATTAGAAACTTAACCAACATTCGTGAGCGATGCATGATAGGGAAGCAATGATCTGATTTGGTGTTGTCAGCCTGACAATACATCTTCTGTACCTGTGCTAATGAATTTGAACTTGCCATCCCCGATGCCATGATTGTGGAGCGTGAGTTTTTGAACCGGATCCGAGATGTAATCCGACTGGGACGTGGAACTCGAGTTTAAATGATTACCCACTTTTACCAGCGCGTCATTCTTGATTGCATGGCGTGAGTTGATCACATCATGATTTGATTTAGAAACGTAGATAAACCCACGTGATTCCCGCTTTCTTCAGCCAACGGCCCGTGGAAAATGCCCCTTTATCTATTGAAACTGAACGCTTTCACCAGCGCACATTCCCTTGGAAAACGCCCTTTAGCTGTTGAAACTGAACGCTTTCACCAGCGCACATTCCCTTGGAAAACGCCTTTTAGCTGTTGAAACTAACTGCTTTCACCAGCGCACTATCCCGTAAGAACTGCTCCGTAGCTGTTGAAAATCTTCACTTTCACCAGTGCACAACCCGCGACAATGCTTCTTTGGATGTTTTGAAAATCAACACTTTCACCAGTGCACAGACCTATGAGAGACGCTCTTTAGTTGTTGAAAGTCGCCACTTTCACCAGCTAACACTCATCTTTTAAAAACACATTAGCTGTTGAAAGCAATTTATGAAAATTTTGAAAAGAGGACTTTTGTGGGTCATCTTATTTCTAAAACAAAATCAAAACCTAAACCTTGCGGCTAGAAACACTCAAAATCAATTTGAGAAAACTACCAATAGCCATGCTATCCACCACAAAATGCGACCAAAGGGACGGTTTCATTTTGGGAGCTAACACCTGGTACTGATAAGTTCTGTTTCAAAGGAATAGTACCTAACTCATGTCACATTAGTATCAACATTAGTTTAAAATATCAAAATACATTAAAAATAACTTGAATAATAAGAATACCTTGAATATCCCCATTTAGTTGTAAAAGGATGTCAAATGTGTCATGGTAAGGCTAGAAGGAAATGATACTAGATATGAAAATGGAGGTATATTTGACATGATATAGGAAAAAATATAGTCAAAACTGGAGACTAACACCAATCATAATAGTTTCCCACAGGGTAATATTGCTCCTTGAATGCATCCATAAAAAATTCCCAAGTGGGCTCGACCCCAAATATTCTAGACTCCTCTTTCGAATTTTTCTCCCAGTAAGTTTCCCACCAATTTTTGACATGGGGGAGAGCTTTAAGGAGCGCAAAGGTGATATTTTCTCTGTTAGAAAAATTGTGAACAGAGAAATAACCTTCTAGCAAATTTAACCACTTTTCCAAACCATCTGCATCGATCTGACCTTCAAATATGGGAATATCAAAATTAACTTGTACCTTGAATGGGGAAGCATTTCCAAAGTGACTGCTTGACGAATATTCACCTGCTATTGTCAGTAATCATCGAAGGATTTTGGAAAAATTGTCCAACATCTTGTTCCTCTGTTGCGCGAGGGCTTCCGCGAGCAACAACTTGATGGGATCTTCTTGTTGGTTATGGAGCCTAATTATCTTCCTGATTCAGAGGTTTGTTTCATCCATGCTTGGAACCCATTCCCTAATGGGGGGTGTGGGGGGGATTCCCCCCCCTACAATTGTCGCTAGGGAGGTCTAGGGGGGGCAATGACATTTTTTTTAGCCCCCCCCTGGTGGGGGATTCAGGGGCAACGCCTCCCGAAGCAAAATATTGGAAAGAATTTCCATGTAAAATATTGTAATTTTGTAGTCAACATGGACCGTTCATTATAAGGTCACAGATATGATGGTAGAAGTTATGTTAGGGTTTGTTTCCCTAGAAGGAAACCATCTTTGATGAGGGAATTGTATTGTGCCTGTGTATGTGTGTGATTATTGTATTCTAAGAGAACATACCATGAGAGAAATAAGAGGAAGTTATAGTGGGTGTATTGTAGGTTGTATCCCTTCATTTTGGTGGATAATAAAAAGGAAGGACCTGGAAATTTATCTGGTGGACATAGCCCACACTGGGTGAACCATGTATATCTATGTCTCTATTGTATTGTGTATCATTTATATTTTATTTCCTCATTTGTTTTTTTTTATTGCTCTACGATCCTATTTTTCTAACACTTCTTCTCCCTTATCTCTCTTTTCTTTTGCCATGGGATGCTGCTGGGGCTGGCAAGAGCAGTTGTCCTCAAGATAAACTAGCTCGAGACCCAACTCTCTATACCATGAACTCGTCGGGGACATGCATTAAGAAACGAAAAGGAGTAGCCTGCTCTAATACCACTGATTTGGATTATTTTGAGAATGAAATGAAGGCAGGGATATAACAATGAAATATACAAATATATTGCAATAAACACATAGATACAATAATGCACAATTTTTATTAATGAGAGAAATGTACAAAAAATGTAAAATTATAGAGTGAATGACTCACCAGAATGGTGGAATCTTATCTCTGAGAAGATGTGGTGGCTACACTCATTCACAAGAATATGATGTCTACAATGAGGATCCAAATGCATTTTTAACATAAAGAAAATCCAAAACCCTAACCCCGAAAGATGAAACACCAAAAAGTTTGTGGGCCCCGATGGGGGTAGTTGATACGTCAACTTCCCAAGGGATTAAGTTTTGCATACAATGTTTGTTTGGGGTGCACGATAGATCATTGGAAAGGTATATCTGAGGAATACACATTTTTCCATCACATTTTTGCTAAAGCCTATAGTGTGACTATGCCACTCCCATAAAACTTTGTTTAGGGCCTCAAAACGACCCCAAAAGTTTAGGACTCGAACAACTGTAGAAAAAACGCCAAGGTTGAAACCTTTGTTTTGATCCAGGAGGATATCAGTGACCACCCACTTTTTCCAATTGACTCAAAACAATTTTTTGGCAACTTACCATTTTTAGCAGTTTTTTGGTTCTTGAACTTTTGGTGCCATTTTGAGGGCCTAAACGATGTTTTTTTCTTGATCAGGAACCCCAAAGATATATAAAGGCTCTGATTGATCCCCCTCAATGAATCACCTCGTCAATAGCTTTCCAACGAGCAATCGTGCACCCTAAATGAAGATCGTATGCAAAAGTTATGACCTCGGGAAGTTGATGTACTAACTTACCCTAACGGGCCCCACATGACTTTTGGTGCTTCATCTCCTAGGGTTAGGTTTTTGGATGTCTAGGGTTTTGGAATTCATATTTATTATTAAAATTCCTTCAGAGCCTCTTTGTACTCAGCTTCTTGCGAATGAGTGTTTACATCACATCTGTTTTGAGAGATAAGCCGCCACCATTCTAGCAAGCTTGTTTTCAGCTTGCATTTTACAATTTTTAGCATATTTCTTATTTAATAGAAGTCAAATTTTACTATATCTCTATTATTTCTTAGTTTGTCTCTGTGTTAACATTATAAATCTGTGGTTTCATTTTATTACGCTCATAAATTTGAATTAATGGTATCAGTGCGATCTGCTCCTTGTCATTTATTTAATGCATGTCTCCGACATCGTCAGGGTATAAGGAGTTGGGTCTCGAGCTTGTTTCTCTTGAGAAAAAATTCTCTCACATGCCCAAGAAACCACCCATGGCAAGTGAAAATAAAGATGATGGGACAAGAGATCCTTTCAAAATGTTGTTCGAGGAAGCCCTTGAGCGAAAGAGGAATGGGGTGATGGGAAAATTTGCACAAATGCTTCGACGGTTGCCGACAAGTGACACATCCACCTCAAGTAGAGGCACCAACCCCTTCAAGGTACATATCAATTTTGGTATTCCTATATTTGAAGTTAAAATATATGAGGATGCCATAGATAAATGGTTAAACCTTCTAGAAGGGTATTTTTCTATCCACAACTTTTCTAATAGAGAAAATATTACATTTGCACTCCTCAAGGCCGCCCCCAATGTCAAAGATTGGTGGGAGACTTTCTGTGAGAAAAAGGAAATAGAGGGATCCACATTATTTATAGTTGCACTCACTTGGGGTTCCTTTAGGGATGTTATTAAGGAAAAATACTACCCTGTTGGAAGTTATGATGACTTGCATACAAGATGGACCACACTGTGGCAGGAAAGAGACCAAACAGTGCCAGAGTTCACTAATGTCTTGCATACCTTCTGCACCGAGATGGGTATCAAATATTTTGAGAAACATATGGTTCTCAAGTATCGAGGTGGTCCACATATATACATCCAAACATAAGTGGATTTTTTGGACATCTCATTCTTGGGCATGGCCTATCGATATGTCGTTAAAATCGAGCATAAGCTGAAACAAAAGACATGACAGTTTGGGTTTGGGAATCCCACACAACAGAAGCAGGGCAAGGGAAACCCCAACCTACAGAAAAAAGGATAGAGAAAATATGGGAAACCTTAAGACAACCAGTCCAAGCTGCAATAAAAGAAGGACAATGGGAAGATGAATAAATATGTCGAGAAGTGGTGCGACTTCCATAAGAGCCCCTTGCATAAAATTGTTGATTGCCGCTCAAATAAGTCATTGGTGGCTGAGGTAAAGGACTTTAAATAAGATGTGGGTTCTGACTTAGAGTCATAACCAAAAAAGGGGAGACAGATCATTGATGCAGAACCCAGTGCCACTATTGCTACCACCAATATCTAGCCTGGTGAACCTGATGAACCAGAGGAACGCGAACACCTCTTTCATTCACAGATGTGGGTAAAAGGCACTACACTACACTTTATCATTGATAGCGGTAGCCAGAAGAAACTCATCTCAACATAGGTTTTCAAGTGGATAGTGATTCCGACAATGCCACACCCACAACCCTACACCATTGGATGGCTCCATCAAGGAAGCAATCTTCGCATCAACCAATAGTGTTGCATGTCATACGTCATCAATCCATTCAAAGATGATGTATGGTGTGAAGTTTATTCCCTTGAAGTTTGTGATGTTATTTTTGGCCAACCTTATTTATGGAAACACCATGTTGTATATGAGTCTAGGCATCGCAATGTTATTATTACTTTGAACAGGAAATTGTATAGGATACCCGAGGTAGTCCCACCTAGTGTTATTTCCTTGATCTCTACCACGCAATGTAGGAAGTTAATTTCTCAGACTAGGAAGTTTGTCTTCTTCATGATTCACTCTCAAAGTGAGCGAAAGGTTGCAACCACATCCACGGCCTCCGCGATCGACCTCTCCACATAGTAGAAGAAACTGGATAAGATCGTGGAAGAATACAAAGACATCTTCTCATCAACTACTGGGACCTCTGCATTGTTGGGTCAAGCATCCCATTGATCTTACCCCCAATGCACCTCTACCCAATGGGTCAGTCTATTGCTGCTCTCTACTAGAAAATGAGGAGATCAAGCATCAAATCCAAGAACTGCTCCACAAGGAGCACATTTGACCCAATTCATCACCTCGTGGAAGCCCAATCGTGTTGGTGTAGAAGAAAGATGAGACTTGGCGACTCTACATAGATTATTGGGCCCTAAATAAAATCACAGTCAAGAACCGATACCCGATTCATTGAACCGATGATCTCCTTGATCAACTCAAGGGAGTCAAATAATTCAGTAAGATTGATATGAAGTTTGGCTACCATCAGGTCCTAATAGAACAGGCAAATGTATGGAAAACTGCCTTCAAGTCAAAAGAAGGTCTTTTTGAATGGTTGGTCTTTCCCTTTGGTTTGAAAAATGTCCTAGCAAATTTCATGAGGATGATGGAAGATATCTTGTGGCCTTTCACTAATTATTTTGTGGTGGTGTATCTGGATAAAATCCTCGTCTACAATAAGACTTGGGTAGAATGCTTGCAACATATTCAACATGTTCTGCACACTCTACGGAAACACAAAATATATGCCAACTTGGAAAAATGCTCCTTCGACATGGACTGGGTCCAGTACCTAGGCTACATTGTTTATCCGCATGGTGTGCATGTTGATCCAACCAAGATCCAAGTCATGTGTGACTAGCCAGCCCCAACCACGCTCACTGAGCTTCATATCTTCTTAGGCCTTGCCAATTTATATCGAAGGTTCGTGTTGGGATTTTTCCATATTGCATGGGCCCTCAAACAAATAACCAAGGGTGATGGTAAGGAAAAATTTGTGTGGGGCCTGTCCCAACAGAAAGTGTTCGATGATCTGAAGTAGTTCTTGTGCTCTGCCCCAGTGCTTCCATTACTTGACCTACAACAACCCTTCAAGATCGAGACAGATTCTTTAGACTATGTTGTGGGTGCAGTCATCACTCAACACGTCCACCCTGTGGAATATCATAGTGAGACACTAGAAGATGTCATCCATAAGTACCCTACCTATGAAGAAAAAATGTACTCCATTAGGAAAGCCTGCCACTAGTGGAGGCATTACATTCTCGGGAAGGAGAAAATCATCCACACTGATCATAAGCCATTGCAGTTCATGCAGAAACAAGAAAAATTACAGGATGACCACCATCAAATCATGTTTTGATCTAGTGAAATAGGTAGGTGGTAACCGATTTCCATCTAGATCATTCTTCCTCCCCTAAGAAGCAATGGTATACATTGCGTCAAGTTCCCGAGGAAGATTTTATTGAATCTAAACCTTAGTGAGTTTCTTGCCTTGTTGAAGAAGTTGTCCTGCTTAGCTTGTTGAAGGTTGTTATGAACCTGTTGTTGGAGGGGTTGGATCCGTCCAACTGACCTTGCTTCATGATCTACCTGAGTGTGGGAGGACTCTGTTGGTGAAGATGCGATATGAGGAGTATGAAAGGCTCTGTTGTAACTTTGTTGGATTGGGAAGTGTGGAGGCACTCATGTAGGTGACACAACAATATTTTTGTGCTCTTCTACAATCTACTTCTGTTGGATAGAAAGGTCTTGGGCCGAGGCTATAGTGGTTACAGTGTCCTTCTGTTCACCTTCTGACTAGATCGTGAAGAGGATAAACTTTGTGGTATGAGAGATTACTTTGCAACATTGTTTTGTTGGGACATTAGTTAGGACTACCTCTGGTATCCGATAGAGCTAACCCCCCAGAGTAACAATGACGCTTCGGGGTTGAGAATCATAAATAACATGACACTTCCACATATATGGCTGGCCTAATATAAAATCACATAATTCCAGTGGGGAAACATCACACATTACCTCATCCTTGAAGGGCTTGATGTTGTAGGGCATGTGACACTATTGGCTGACATGAAGATATCAACCCTTGCGAAGCCAATCGATGTTGTATGTGTTATCACTGAAATTTTGTCCGCACATGGTTACAAGAACTCAGCATCGTCAAACAGTGATGAAGTCATCCATGGACCTGAATTAATACTAAAACATTCAAAAAAGGGTAAAAAACTATACAAAGTAGTGAAAAATTGAAGAGCGCTATGCAGACATTGGGCGCGCGCGCACATGAGTGAAACAGGAATGCAGAAATAGTGCGCATGCACATGATGTGCGACTGTTATCGCAAAAAGCTGTGCACCTGCTAAACGACGCATTTATGAGAGTGGTCGGCCTCCCACCCACTTATGGTTCAGCTCCCAAGCCAATTTGACCCTCAAATATGGACTGGATCTGACTGGTGGGCTGATCAAAGGCCTAGGAATGCCCTAATTGACCTCTTTTCACACTACAAAGCGATTAAACAATAACCCAAAGGAATGCTATAAAAAGCCATGGATGCACCTCATTTTCTCAAGGAATTCAAAGTAATGTTATGCTGCCTCTATTGTCTCAAGGACTCCATCCTTGTCAAGAGAATATTGGCACCATTGCATTGGATAATCCATCTCACCCATTGAGTGGATTTGTAAAGAGTTCTTTCATCATTTTCCATTTTTCTTTTGTTGTAAGAAGAGCTAGCTAGTGGGGGTCCAAGAGCCCTCCCTTGGAGGGAGAAGGGACTCATAGTCCCCTTTCTTCTTGGTTCTTTGTTTCACTAATAGATCAGCCTCAACATTGGTGACATGGGTCTTATGGTTCTTTTTGTTTCTATGTCCCTATGCTCATGAATTTAATTTTTAATGCATCTCTTAGTTTAATTCTTAATTATAGTTTTTATTTTCTTTCCCTAACTCTTTTCCTTGCAGTTGTCCTACTCAACAGACCCAATTGAGCTTGCAAGCACCTCTATTTTTCTCACCAAGGTGACAAAAGAGGCGCAACAGATTGACGACTCCACTGGGGAAAGGTATCAATTTCCTACCCCCATTTGGGTTTTTCTTTCTCTTCTTTTAGTTTGTTTAACTTGCAGGTACACTAACCGGCCTAAGCTGACCTGCCAACCAGCCAATTCCAAGTTGAATTGAGAGAAATCCATTCGGATTTTTCATTCTCGACCGTGTGCCATATATGCATGGGTTTTTAGGCCCATAGACGCGCATCGCGTGCACATGCGCCTAATTCACAGTTCTGTTCTACGCACGTGCGCCTGTTGACTTGTCTCTGTTCGCGCGCATGCACTCTGTGCGCCTCTGTCTCCACTGAGACCCACACAACTGTGCAAAAATTCACATTGTAAAGTTGTTGAGATGTGGGGAAGGCTATTTGCCTTCTTAAAAATGATTTCAAGCATGTTTTAAAGCTGCACCACACTTAGTTCCCTCATCATATAAAGGGGTTAGTCAAAAAACACATAGGCACTTAGGAGGATAAAATCAATTTCCCTTCCTTGCTTTTTGCCACATGGATGGCTTGTTTTGACTCACAAGATAAGTTGGAAATCATTTTTAATCACATTTAAACTTGCATTGGGACTAGAAATTGAATAGCAATTGCTTAGTATGCTCTTCTCTCATGCTTCCAAGCGATCTTGAGAATCAGAAAAAGATTGTGAAACGATTTCATCTCTCTTAAGAACATTAAAACCTTTAGGAGAGGACAACAACCCTTTTTGGGAATCCTCTTAG
>JASDQU010214934.1:0-11152 GCA_032191745.1 Picea mariana
TTGAACCATCCATCAGTGGAGGAGGAACATCTAGAGAAATGGCAGAAGAAGAAGGAAATGCAGCCACTGAAACTGAGACCTTTGGGTTTCCAATCTTGGATATTTCCAGAAACATCAGCATGAAAAACATCCCACTATCATCATTACCCACTTTCAGAGGTATGTCAACTGAAGATCCAGACTTATTTTTATTCTAGTTTGACATATTATGTAGAAGCTATAACTACTCATATGATTCCCAGAAACTTAAGCTCTTCCTTGCCACAATGAAATATTCAGCCTTAAGATGGTTCATGAGCTTAGGAGAAAATACAATTCTCTCTTGGGATTATATGAAAGATACATTCTTACAGAAATACCAAGACTATTGTAAGGATAATGCTAAAAATGACATTTTTAAAATGCAGCAAACAGAAGATGAAAGACCTGAAGACTACTTAGAAAGGTTCTTATACAACTACCAGAAATCAAAATTATTCACCACAGACCCAGCTGTAGTAAGAACTGTATTTTTGAAAGGAATTAGAGATGAATGCATAAAAGTTTTAAACTTTTTAAGTTCAGGAGATGTGCACCAAAATCCTTTTTCAGAGATCGCAGATTACTGTAGAAGATACTCAAGAGGACTAGCTAAAAGAGGCAAAGCACCAAGAGATTATTTTAGCAGAAATACAAGACAATGCTCAGGGACTGTGACCATAATTGAGTTAGGAAACTTACTGGAGAACTTTAAAACAGACATCTTGAGCACAATCAACAACTATTTAGATACCCTAAAACTAAAAAAGAAACAAGAAGAAGAGGTTGTTTTAGCAATTTTTTGTCCTAGATGTCGAAAGAAGCACAATGAGAAAGAATGCCCATTAAATTTCATAGAAATTTGTGGCCTGTGTACTCTAGAGCACCCCACATCTGAGTGTCCAAATTTTCTTGAGCTACAATCCATGTATAGGGGAGGAGGAATCTCACAAGAACAATCATACCCTTCCATAAGACCTTGGAGAGCACAAAACCCCAATGAATTTTATGACCCTAATGCACAGTATCAACAACAAAAATGGGGTCCTTCCCCAATGTCCTATCCACAATGGACACCTCAACAAGCTCAAACTCAACCTTGGCAACAAGGTTGGAGGGGACCTGTGTATGGAAATTCCTCTTACCCTACATATCCACGGTATCCTGCAAACATTTCCCAATTACTTCATGGATTTAACCCACCACAGATACAAGCTTTACTTCCACCTCCTATACAACAACAATTTATAGTCCCCTTGAACCCTAACCAGCAACAAAAAATACCTATAAATGCCAATAAACAACCACAAAACCAAGCTACCCACAACCCTCCTAGACCAACAACAATCCCTACCCAGCCAATCCGTAACCCCAATAATTGACCCACCCACCCTGTGCAGAATCCATAAGTTCAAACCTTTCCCACCTATGAAATTCAACTACAATTAGGGAAGGCTATAAATCAATCAAATCCTGGAGTAGTAATTCAGGAAGAAAATGATAAACATTCTAAGGAAGAAAACACTCAAACCACCCCTATAGAAGAAGAGACTTCCCCTCCTATTCCAATCACTTCTCAATCCGTAGGAGTACCTCAACAAGTTAATCTTCCACCCTACCGTGAAAGACTATTAGTGAAGAAACATGACCCACCCTTGCACAAAGATATAGAGGATGAATTACGAAATGTATGTATAAAAATACCTCTGTTGCAAGCCATCAAAGATATCCCCATATATGCCAAAATCATAAGGGATATTTGTATTAAGAAACAAGGAAGGAAGAAGAAGGAACCTCCCCTTGTTTAGGTAGTAGGACAATTATCTGAATTTATTTTTGAAATTGCATATAAATATAATGACCCTGGGAATCTAGTAGTCACTGTTGAAATTAATGGCATTTCCTTACCAAACACACTCATCGATTTGGGTACAACAATTAATGTAATGCCTTTTGACACTACGTAAAAAATCCAAATCAACCAGTTGAGACCAACCCAAACCATGATAGAATTGGCAGATAAGTCAATCATTAGCCCTGATAAGTCAGTCATCTCATTCGCCACATGCTTGTTTCACTCTAGGAGTGTACACCTTCACTGTCACACAATCCATCACCGACTACACCTCCCTTTTCAGGGCTTCAACAACAGGTTGGATTAGGAATTCTCAAAGCTCTGTAGCTTCTACTAGAATTCCTCTAGGAGAGATCACTTCCTCAACACTCTCTCTCACCTGAAGAGAGTTTCTCACAGGCCCGACAACCTGCTTCTTCTATCCATCTCCTAAGTCCAGAGGGTAACCACAAAAACAAAATCAGTTATGGGCTTTGGTAATGACATCAAGCCACACCAGTCCATAGAAGACGTGGGTAGCAAAAACAAATGTCTAAGGTGCGATATGGCTCAGGAACTATGCAGTCATGTTGTGCTTCATAGGAAAAAACAATTATCTTCATAGCACGGTGTGTCAGTTTCCCCCTGAGGTTGGAGAGGTCAAAAATGGAGGAAAAATCTAGCAGTGTGAAGCTTCTTTGTCCACATTCATGCAAGTGTGGGGAGTTTTCCCACCATAGCGAGGTAATCCCAACGAAACGACTCCCCCCCAAAAAAATTGCATGCGCCTAGGTTGACACATGTCTTCTTGAAGCTGCATGAGAAAAACTTAACATTCGTCTAGTTCCCATAGGAACCTAGGACAACATAGGTTATGTCCAAACCTTAGCCTCTAGGAAATAATAATATAATAGTATTCCCTTAGAGTTAATCCTTCTAGATTATCCCCTTTTCGTAGACTCTTATCCCCTTCCCTTTCCCTACCTAGTGGAGCTTAGTCCCTCATAACTCTTTCTTTGTGGTGGGTCTACACGCGACGATGTAAATATATTAATGATGTGAGTATTTACATATACAAAAATCAGGCTTAATGGCCTTAGTATCTAGGATCTCCTACCTAATAAACACATAATCCTTCTAGCTTATAATAACTCAGCTCATGAGCCATCAAACATGTTTACAATTCATAATTACAACTGGGGTTTTACATGGGGATATTACACATGGCATGGCATGACTTGGAAATGACACGAAAATGAAATGGCATGGAAAGGAATGGAAATGGCATGAAAATGGAAAGGCATGGCAATGACATGTCATGGAATGGATTGGAAAGGCATGGAAATGGCATGGCATGAGAAGGCATGGCAATGACGTGGAAATAGCAATGGCACGGAAATGACATGCCATGGAATGACTCGGTAAGTCATGACAATGGCATGGAATCAACAAGTTTATGGGATTGGATTTGGGAGGGTTCTTTGTCTCCTTTTATGCTCTAACCCAAAAATTGGGTAGGAATGTGCAATCAAATCTCATAGATGGTGAAGGGAAAATAATAATGGTTTCAAGTCTCCCTGGAGGAATTTCGGTAGCATAGAATTAATTTCTATGGTGTGTCAAGAAATGTAACCTCAAAAGATTTATTTGAAGGTGGAAAATGATACCCATTCTAAGATCTAGTTTCCATGTGAACTCTCTCATTCTATTTATCAAAATCGATAAGTATAGTGGACATCATGGAAGACAGAATAAATTTTATTAATAATTGATGGGTTTAACAGAATTTACATATACCCGTTACACAAGCTAAACAAACATGAGTGTAATAATGAGTCATTGACTAGTATTTTTGGCATTTATGAAAGGTTACACATAAATCAAATTATTTTATATATGTCATGCATAGAAAAAGGGGAATAATGTGTGTTCCCTAGAAATTGGTAAAATTATGGATTGAATCAACTAAGAAACTAACAACTAGGCTTCTCAAAGGAATGTCAAGGGAAGACTAGGGTAAAGGTTTTTTCCTAAGGAGACTAGGAATACTATGACTTATACCTATAGGAGGAATGAAAGACTTTTATCATGTAGCTCTGGTAAGAGAAGAAGTTAGGATTTTGTGGCATTTTAAAACCCTAGTGCTACCTAATGTTCTTGTTATCGAGAAGATAGAGGGAGTTTATCTTGTACAAGAGTGGGATACAAATGTAGGTTCCAAAAAGGACTTACCATTGTTTATGCTACATTGTTGATGATATTTAATGGAGTAAGCTATTGGATAATGTTATCTTATGGTTTCCATTGCTGGGGTTTGAAGAGCTCAACTTCTAACAACACACGGTAATATATTGGTATGTGCATGTACTTCATATTCTAAATATATACGAAGTGTTTGGGTTGTCCAAATGTTGTGTACTTGCATAATTGAATTTTAGCTTATGTAATCTTCATAATTGAGTAATTATAGTACTAGTTATGGAGGTTAATTTGACATAACATTGAGTTGATATTGTTAAGTGATTTCAAATTATGTAGAAGATAAATGAGAAAATTTATTTCTCTAATAAGTTATTGTAATATGTCATTTTTTAGGTCACAATATTTTCAAGTGACCTCTATTTGAGTGTGGATTGTCATTGGATTTAGATGGAGATAATTCAAGAGGTAGTCCATGCATTGTTGGTTGTGATTTAGAATATGGATATCCACAACATTCATGCAAATAATTCAAAAGTAATGATCTATCAATGATGTAGAGATACATGGTTGATTAACAAGCAATGCTACTTGAGAAACATTAATTGGTTATGGATTTATCACTTAGCAATATTTTCCAGCATAATATATTCGCTAATGCATAACGTAAGTATTTATAATAACTTTAGAAAAAAATAAAGGGATTAATACACATGAAATTCATACAATTTGAAATTCAAACACTTAGAAATTCATACATTCATCAACATAAAATGCAGAAACAATGAGATTCATAAAAAACGTGCCATGAAATGTGTGTGTGTATATATATGTATATATATTCAACATCGTATAAATTTTTCATTTTTTACAAAATGGAAACTCATGGCCAATATACAAAGTGACAACAAGTTCCCTAACATAAAAAATATCCATATCGTGCCCTAGATACAAAATGGCAGTAGTTGGTCAATCATTGACCACTGCCACCCTCGCCAACCTCAAGAGCATATTGGAAATCAATATTTCTTCTCTTTCTCAAGGAATCACCTCAAGAGGTTCTAGGCATGGGCATGCTTTGACGCTCTAGAGACTGCACAAAGAATACACATTGTTATAAGTTTTTTCCCTCAATGAAATAATAAAAATGCAAAATTATACTTTGTAATTTAACCTAAGAAAACTCACCGCATATGCTATTTTCATTCGTGAGGGTGTTACCCTTCTCTGTGACCCCAGTCTCTCAGCGATGCCACCCTGTTGGGCCCTTCATTTTTGAGATAAGGAATCACACAAGTTTTGACTAAGAAAGAGTTGTGCAAGCTTCAATAGAAGCTGGACGACAGAGCAAGAAAGAGAAATAGAAAGAAGTTGCAAAAGAACAACACAACGCCAGCAAAAAAACAAACGGTTGAAACATAACAAGGAAGCGTGCAAGCTAAGAAGGAATACACAACCCAGCTTATATATAGGGATGAACATAATTGTAAAAGGGGTTGATTGATTTACTCATTCTTGTTGTTGTTACCCATTCAAATTAGTTGTTGATGATTGTTGTAAGTCGAGTTAAGTCAAGTCTTGAGTCTATAATGAATGGGATCTATCAGTTTTGAGAATGGGAGCTCTGCGACATGAGTCAAGAGCCAAGATTATGTACAACGCACTACTGTGTAATTTCGAGTTTGTAATCAGAGAAAGATTCTGAAGATAATATGAAGAGGGACCAAAATTTTCAAATATGATGTGTCTCTGTGTGTTTACTTATGCATTACAGTATTTCCTTATGGCTTATGAGTTCTATTTGATGGATCTACATTTAAATGCTTTCTCGCACCGTAAGTAGGTTTGAATCTTGCACATGTATGTCTCAGATCTATTCATGTCTCTTGCGCAAGCTCAGGACTGAGTCGTGAAGGCTCTATGGATCCTTTTAAGTATTTTCCCTACCCTTCCCTATCTATATGTCTCAGCAGTGCTTTGAGTGAGACTTCTTCTCTTCGGAGTAGATGAAAATTCCAGTGCTCTAGACTACATGGTATATTTTGTTGGTAACCTGAGAAGGACCCTGGTCTGACCAAACTCACGCCAACAAAATGGTTCAGTTGTTGGGACCTGCATTAAAAGGGAACCTGTAGGGAGAATGCTTCTGCCAATCCATAGATCTGGTATTGATCAATGGTGGGAAAGGAAAATTGACGCCTTCATATGGAAAGAAGTGGAACTGAAGAAAAAATTAGTGGAAAACACCCACAAAGCAATATTTTACTCAAAAAGATCGAGCGACCAGTACGAGATTTTCTGGGTTAAATTCCCAGAAGAATTTTTCTACTGGATAAAAAGGCTATAAGAAGCTCTAGAGTTCCAAGGGTGAGTTAAGAGGATATATGCGTGGGATACTAAAAATATATCATCACTTCAGAGGCTGGATTGTCCAGTTACACGAGTTATGGATTTTTGGGTTAGCACCACACTAGAGGGATACATAATCGAATTCGCAGCTGAGAACCACTAGTATTTCTCGTAGGCAGAGACAATTTTCAATAAATATGCAAGAGGAAGGTTGTTGAGAGAAATCCCCCTATGGATTAAGTTTTTCTTAATGGAGGAAGGGATGTTGAGGAAGTCCCTAACTGAGATGGCAGCGTAAACACCCTAGCTTGGGATAGGGTGAGATGGGGTGAGAGTCATGGAAGGAGAGAGGGGAAGGATTCTTTGACAAATGGGTGGGGAACAATAGGAAATGGAATCAAGAGAAGAACGGGCCTTAAAGAGAGCCACCATATTTGAGAAATGGTGGCATGGCAAGATCAAGAAAGTTCGAGAAGTTGAGGAAAGAAGGTGGATTGGGAGAAGTAGAGGAAAGATAGATGGAAGAACTGTAGAATATGAGAAGACAGGAATGACTGGCCAGTCAAAGATTAAATGAGAGGGAAACATAGAGAGAAGGAAGTCCCCAGGAGGTGGGACAAGAAGGAGAAGCTACAGACGTAAGAGAGGAAGAAGTCGGCATGAATCTTGGAGAAGAAATAGAAGATTCAGTCCCGATAAAAGGAGAGATCGGGAATCTGACCGAAGAGATCATCCCAGTGGAAGCAAATGAGACCCCCTAGATCAAAGAAAACCACCCTGAATCTAGTGGCGCCATCCCCAAATCACCCATACCCCAAGTGTCTTCTATACAAGAAGTAAGTTCGATACTACCTTCTCATTCTAGTTCTATTCCAGTACAATTAATTAGTCAGTCACAACCAGGAAGTACTAGTACATAGAGGATATTGGGATCCCCTGGTAGATCGCAAGCAGGACCATTAGGATTCATATTGATAGGGAAAACAAGATCAACAATGGTCATCCATGTGGGAGGTTCGATTTCCTGATACCCAGAATTTTGGGGTAAGGGAGATGAAGATGTTGAGAAGCACTAGTTCCTGTGCAAAGCAATCTAGAGATCTAGGGGGACTCCGAATGCAAATAAGTTGGTCGATTTCCATACTACCTTGAGAGGTCACGCTCTCAAGTGGTATATGAATATCATTGAGCTGGGAGTGCCAGGGATGCAAGGTCAAGTGTTCACACTTGTCCAGGTACAAACGAGGTTCATAGCAGAATTCAAACTACCTGAGTTAGAACAACATGCTCTTTCTGAGTTGCACAAGATCCAACAGCAGGAAGGTGAATCAGCCTAGGAGTACAACCAAAAGTTTAAATATGCCATAGGGAGGTTGAAACATTCAATCCACGAAGAACCTCAAAGGGAGTGGTACATTCAGGTTTTTTTTCCTCTGACTCGAATTCTGCTAACGCAACAATGAATAGCTACGTTAACATATGCCTTGGAACAATAGATGAAGATTGAAGCGATGGTGGGAGGAGCATGAGAGTGACAAGACCCCCAGTAGATGTGAATCTGGTGCAACTACAAGGGCAGATATCGACACTTACATAAAATATTCAGGAGCTGACATACCCAGACCAGGATGACCACAGGTTTGGTGCAGTGGATGTTATACAGAAGGTCATTTGGTGAACAGATGTCTATGAATGAGGGGAATGGGACCTCCTCGAAATCTGATGGTAACCCCACCAGGACCCACGAGAGGAGTTGCGCAAGCGTCGACAAACTTACAATTCCATAACCCCACCCCGTATCATGATTTTCTAGGAGGCCAAGCAACACCAACAACCGATTATTGTGAAATCTTTCGAACCCATGGGCATGGGCCATGAGAGTGCCCCATCATGCAAAAATATTCGACAGTACCAAACACAGTACACTGTGAGTTCTGCACGTGTACCACACATAATACCAATCAATGTAGGGCATTGGATGCACTTGTAGATACGCTAGACCGAACAACATTCAGGGTGAATGAAAACCCTTAGGGACTAGAAAGAGGTCAAGGAGGTGGAACCAGAGGATACTTCATAGGAGGAAGAACTGGGGGAAGAGGGCCAAGAAGATGTTATAACTATGATGAGAAAGGTCACTTGGCTAGAGATTGTCCTCATCTAAGGCGGCCATGGTGATCTCACTGCAGAAACAACAGACATGCAACTGAAGATTGCCCAGAATTAATTGCAAAATGGGAAGATAGAGTACGACAACAAGGAACTAACCTCATCAGTTCATAAATCAAGAGGTTTAGCAAGGGACAATTTCCCAACCTTAATATTGTTACTTGAGGTGGAGCAAAGATAGGAGCTAATGCTGATACTCTACCTCAGATCTAGAAAGAATCACCTAAGGAAGACAGGTATGAACCTCTAAAACAAAATTTGTTCCTTAAATATTCCATAGAAGTATTTCAGAATATTCCTAGTCCTGAAATGTGAGAGAATCCCCCCCAACCGACTATTTACACTAAGATGGCGCAAGTCCCCACTTCACCCCCTGCACCCAGAAACCCTGTAGTCATACCAAGACAACCTGACAAACCTCAAAACATAGTTGGCCTTTGGTTTCAATTATTCTCTGACATTCTAGGGAATGATCAACTAACATAAAAGTTGCGCAATGTGCTATACCTAGTTTTAGGGAATGAAGAACCCCTAGAATCAAGGATAAGGGTCAATCTTCCTGAGAAAAGTACTTAGAGAGTGCAGAAAAGAAAGTATGAATCGACAAGGAATTTATATTAATATCCCATTTAGATAAATTTTAAATTAAGGATGTCATGTTGGACCTAGGGTCGGACATGAACATTTTGCCTAAGAAGACCCGGGAAGCCTTAGGAAAACACAGGTTGACATATTCCCTAATTTAGTTAAGAATGGAAAACCAATATTGTATCTTCCCCATAGGAAGACTGGAGAACGTGGAAATAGATGTAGCAGGAGTAAAAACAATGGTTGACTTTGAAGTCATTGAGATCATGGGAAATAAGGACCCCTACCTTGCACTACTTGGCATTGATTGGGCCTATGATAATTATGCAGTATTCAACTTAAAGAAAGACACCATGGCCTTTGAGGTTGAGGGAATCAAGGTAGTTAAACCTTTGAATCCATATGTAGGACCCAGGTATACAGAACAAACATACAATAATATGGAGGGAGAAGACTTGGACCAGTTGTACATTGTAACAACTGAGACAAGAAATGATTATATAAACCCCACCGCCGATGGGTCAGTAAGTTGGAGAAGTATACAATCAACAGATGAAGATTCATAATTGGCTTTCGATAGTTGGAAACAAGGCTCGCACGAAAGATTCTCAAGAAGATGCGCAACTGTCAGAACAACTAGATGGGTTGGGACCGAAGTCAGAGAACACCCAATATACGATGGCACCTCAGATCTCGACAATTTTTTGCACAAGATGAACATGTAAGAGAAGATTAAATAATATTGGTACTAGATGTATTCTTTCAGAACAACCCCACCAGATGGTGGGCTAATCATAAATGTGTACTCATAACTTGGGACGAGGTGAAGCAAGCTATCAAGTACAGGTTCCAGAATAAGGAGCAGTTGGTGTTGATATTATGGTAGTTGCGGGAGGTATTTACCCCCATGTGTAAACCTGATGAGAATAGAATACTCCAGGGAGCAAAAAGAAACCCTAATGAATTGGCTAATAACCCTAGAAGACATGTTGGCTCAAAAAGATAACTTGTATTAGGTTATTAGCCTCCAAGTGAAGAAGTCGGCCAGAAGAAATAATATATACTGAACAGACAGATACCCAGAATGAGAAGTCATCCTAAGCAGTTAGCCAGAATTACTATAAATAGAGAAGGCCAGTCTTCATTTTGGCAGGGCAGTCTCAGAATTGCAGAGCAACACTTGTGCGCACTGCAGTGCACGGTTTTGTGCATAGGTTTGGAGGAGAGCTTCCATTGCAGTTGTTGCAGCTAGTAGATCACATTTGGCTTGGACTATCTCTTGGTTAGGGTTTGGAATATCTGATCAACTCTTGTTTGATGCGCTATCCTTGGGGAAAGGCATGCTACCCTTTGTTTGGCTATCTAGCCTAGGGTTTTCTTCCAGAATGATTCTCAGTCAAGGTTAAGGTGCTCGGAGGGTGGCTTCGGCCTATGGTTGGGTGACAATAGTGATATTGCCGATGGTAAAATGAGCACATCCATTCATATTCTAACATGTTATGGGCCCAAACCTCCTTCATTCAGTCTAACCACTGGAAGGAAGCATAGCCATAAGGATATTAAGCTCGTTGAATAACTACCACTAGGGTTTCTAGCAGGAGTAGTCACCATAGCACTTTCGCCAAGGTTACTAGCAGGTGCAGTTGTACAAACCTTAATCCTCTCATTGAGGCACCTTAAGTTAACAGATTGGCCTAATTTTTGAATAGATCAGTGCGCCCTAGCCTAGCGCATCTCCTGGTACTCTCAGCAAGCCAAGACGTCAAGTTTGTGTTTTTGGTCAGATCTAGGGTTGACCAAGTCAAATCAGCCATGACTTACTCTATGAAGTCAGAAAACAAGTTAGATGGAGCTTCTAACTTTAGAGCATGGAATACAAGGATTGACCTCATCCTTGCCAAGAATAAAGTGTTGGATATCGTGAAAGGAAAGATCATGAAACTCGAAACCAGAGTTTGAAGAAGGAAAAGAGAAGGAACCGCAGAACGTTGCAGT
>JASDQU010214937.1:5985-16392 GCA_032191745.1 Picea mariana
ATTAAAGCTACATATATATGTCATTCAACGCATAAATCTGCGGTTGGGGAAGCATACATGCAGGAACTACAAGTGGTACTTAAGCGCACATTGTTGGCCACCCTTGTAACCCCTGTTGGTACCCCTTCGAGTGGTAGTGCATCAGGAAACACCTGTATACAGATTTGGCCTAGATACCTTGAAGCCCTCTATAGATAAACCGATCGACCGCCTAACTGCTATAGTGCCACCGAGAACAACACTCGTGAAGATACTCTCTAGTACCTGGGTAGTTGAACATTATGGCTAAGGGCATGATCTAGTCTCCTTAGTTGGTGCCTTGAGATAGTGGGTTGAGTACTATTGTTGGACCCCGCACGTATATCCGAGAGATATAGCACAGGGAAAACCCTTGTCTGTAGAAACCCTAAATACCCTAACCCTTGGGACGAAAACAAAAACAAAACAAACAAGATCTATTGCCGTGCCACTGTGCCTGCTGCATTCTGGTTGCAAAATCCCTAAACATTTTTTTTCTGTTAAGCATTTGGCCATTTCATCATTGCAGTATTATTCATATCAGAGTATAACTCCGCAAAAAAAAAGGTTTGGGTCCTTCCCGCCCCATTATTTGAGACCTATCCCATTGGGTTCTTCACTTCATCCTGATCACAATGGTACCTATCATTTTCAACCTTCTTTTTTCACGTGGACCCGACCCCTTCTCGACACCCTTATTTGACACCCATCTCATTGCATTCATATTTTCCCACTGAACATATTCATATATCATTTTTCACTTTATTTTTTTATTCTGTGGTCCCACTTCCCCTCTTCCATCCCCTCCTTCACCCATGGCCACCACTCACAAGCAATAATTCCTTCACCTGCAAGATGAATCCAAATAGCACAAGGTAGACATCTAAAGACTGACCTATGAAATGGCTTCCAATAAAAACCGCTTGGATACCTTCGAGGCCAAAGTTACATGTGAATTGGCAGAGGTTAAGGGTGATTTGTCCTCCCTCACCTAGTGGTTGAAATAGACCCTTGGATCTCCCTCCATCAAACAACCTTCCCACTATGAAGGTGATAACTCTTCCCATAGTATGGCCATTCATTCCAATTCTCTTCTTCGTGACCCCCGTCTTCCCCAAGTTGAAGTGAACAAATTTGATGGATCCTATCCCATTGGTTGGGTCACTCAAATGGAACATTATTTCTCCTTGCATGGCATTACTGATGATTTGGCCAAACTTCGTTATGGTGTTCTCTATTTGGATCCAGAACGTTGGCAATGGTGTAGAAAGACTCGCCAGGGGCATGTTGCTTGGACTTAGTTTGTGGTAGAATTATATGACCGCTTTGACACTAACACCCACTATCTTGGCCGTTTGACCAATTTGAAGCAATCTGGCACAATGGGAGACTTCATATCTTCCTTTGAACACTTGGATTTCAGAACGGAGGGCATGTCTGATGCCTTCTTCCGAGAATGTTTTATCAGTGGCCTTAAAGAGGAAATTTGAGACCAGGTCCTCATGGCTTCCTCATGGCTTGCCCTCACACTTGGTTGGAAGCTACTCAATGTGCTAAGGAAGCCCAACAAATTGTCTATGCTCAGACCCGAAAACCTTCCTTTTTTCCTCGCACTCAACCTACTAACCATGGCCCTCCTCCCACTCCCCTCAAGATCCAAAAATTAACCCGGGATGAAATGACGGAACGCCAAATCAAGGGCCTTTGTTATAATTGTGATGACAAATATTTTCCGGGGCACAAGTGTAAGGAAGATAAGTTGTTTATGGCCATCTCTGAGGATGTTTATGAAGAAGAGCTCAAGACCCCCCCCTCGTAGTAGAGTTACTCGAGTCAACTGATATTACCCCTCCCTCTGACCAACTAGAAGTAGAACCGATCATTTCGTTGAATGCTCTCACTGGCTTCTCTGCTCCCCAAAACCTCAAACTCATTGGATACATTAAGAATCGAAAGGTCATCATCTTATTTGATAGTGGCAGCACTCATAATTTTATTCACCATCATATTGCCCAAGAAACCCATTTCTATATACATGCAGTCAACAACTTTCAAATCATGATTTCCAATGGAGGTTCCATGGAATGTGGGGGGCGTTGTGAAAATGTACATCTCCAAATTGGGAAGTACAAAATGAAATCTCATATGTTTGTTATTGACATGGGTGGTTGTGATATTGTGCTCGGTGCAGAATGGTTATGCACTCTTGGTCCAACAATATAAATTTCAAGGAATCACAACATGTGGGCCAACAATATAAATTTCAATGAATCACAACAGGCTCCCCTGAGATCATCAGTGCCCATCCTCATGGATTTTAAGGAATTAACCATGCAATTACAACATGCGGGCTAACAATATAAATTTCAAGGAATCACAACAGTCTCCCCTGAGATTATTAGTTCCCATCGAATGGAAAAGCTCCTCAAAAAAGGTCATTCCGACATTATTTCCCAACTCCATTCTATTCAAGCAATTGAGACACCGGTGGTGCATCCTGACCTCCAATGTATCATCTCCAAACACCAAGCTATTTTTTCCAATACCTAGGGACTTCCTCCTTCTCGCGGTGTTCATGATCATTCCATTCCTCTCATCCCCGACAGTCTTCCTCCCAATGTTTTCCCTTATTTTCATCCCTTTTCCAAAAAGAATGAAATTGAGAAAATTGTTCAAGAATTGCTAGCCGCTGTTGTTATCCAACCGAGTACTAGCCCCTATTCTTCCCCCGTGGTTATGGTGCTAAAAAAAAAAGTTACTTGGCACATGTGTCCATACTTTCGCACTCTCAATAAACTCACCATCAAAGACAAATTTCTCATTCCTGTCATTGATGATCTCTTGGATGAATTAAGTGGTGCTCAGTATTTTACGAAACTTGATCTCCGTTCTGGCTACCACCAGATATGTATGCGAGATGAAGACATTCCTAAGACCTCTTTTCACACTCATGAGGGTTACTATGAATTCTTGGTCATTTCCTTTGGTATGTGTAATGCTCCATCCACTTTCCAAAGTCTCATGAACCATGTTCTTCGTCATTTTGTCCTAGTTTTCTTTGATGATATTCTCATCTATAGTAAAACCTAGACATACCATCTTACCCATGTGAATCATGTTAAATTTAGAGTTTCTATTACGTTCTTTTCCATTTACTAGAGAAAAATATCATAAGTATGATCACTGAAAGAAACACAATCATAAGGTACACAACATTTTATCCTGGGAAACCCTCATGGGGGAGAAAACCCAACAAAACTTCCTCAATAATAGATTGCCAATACAATGCCAAGACTTAGACCAAAAACACTAAAGAATATCCAAGACTGAGCATGCGCCTCTCTTCTCCTTCTTGTAACAGTCTGTTGAAGACCTTATATCAGAGAAGTACCCTTCCCATCAAAGCAACAATAGCTTGTTTCAACCCTCATGTCATATTTTTGTTGCCGAAAAAGAAGAAAAATATGATAATCTAAGTTTAGAAGGTGAAAAACTGAGAAATTGAGACCACAAGCCAAGCTATGATGAATATCCATCGCAATCATAAGATAACATATAAGAAGGTAGTTTCCAAAGAACTTCTAATTGTGATGAACTTCCCTATCAACCACCTATTCCTCTTGAAGACACAAGCTCAGTTTCATCAAGCAACCAAGATCAAATGCCACGTGATCAGATGAGAAAGGTTGAAATTAAAGAAAGACAAGCATCACTAAGCCTTTTTACTAATACACCTCATGACCAGGAGTGGACCAAGGCCATATGCAACGACGATGAATCAGAAAATAAACAAGACATACAACAACCAAGAACAGTGGAGGAAGGACCTAAGGCAATACTTTTCCTTTTTACACAAAGCAATGTCGCAGGGGCAAGTATTGATGATGTTTTTCAGGATCCATATGCAGCCTGTCTGCAAGCAGAAAGTGGGCCAAGGCTCATTGATTTTTTCAATGGAAAGTGTATTGCCAAATGTTTCTTTGACGTTCCTTCAAGTAAGAATTATCTCCGGTGCTTAAGGAAGCACATTTCAAAGCTTCAAACAATTGAAAAAATGATGAAACGACTTCATTGGTTGTTTCATGTAACTTGAATGTTTCATTTTCCCAATAATTAGAGTAGGTGTGTGCAATAAGCTTGCTGAACAAGCATCATTTTCATCATTTTTGTCAGTTTCATTTTTCATTTGCATTTGGTTTCAGTTGAAGTTCACAGATCAAAGCAGATTGTAGAGGTTAAAGGTTGGGAGCAGCCCTAGGATAAGGCACCGAAACTACAAGAGTTATTAGAGCCTCACATGGAGGACTCTATCCCCCATGGAGTCTATGTTAGCACAAGATTGGTTTATGCCTCAGCGTTGCATAAATCCTTCATTATTCATTTTGGCAAATGAATACAATTGTTATTGGATATTTTATTTATTTTGGGGAAAATTGAAATTATATTGGGTTATGCCCAATATCCAAGTTTAATAATAAAAAAAACTCACGGATTTGTGCTACCCAATCGCACGCAGACACACAGGCGGGCACTACCTAAATTCTGGCAGAAAACGAATTGTGCATAGTTATTTTACCAGTTTTGAGTCACTAACTTAAAACTTGGATCGTGAACAATTGAGAAGGTATTTTTGAAAACTTGAGGAAGTTTTTGTTCATAACATTCCAAATAAAAAAAACCTCCCTCATTTTTTCAAAATGTGTTATTGTTTGAGAGATATTAGACATAGAAGTGGCACTACCGAATCTGCACAACGACGCTACCTAATTTCCTGTAACGGTCACGGTTTTGGTATTCACCTTGTTGAGAGGTTGCCACCTGTCAAAGAGGATTCAAATGGCTTCTTAAGGATCAGTTAGATGTCAAGGGACACCTGCACCTAATATTTATCTCCATCAAAGGCCTCATGCATGAGGTGGAAACAATTTATTAATGACTTCCAACAAATTCCTGAAAATTAGCAGTTTGTTGGATTTTTGTCTCTTTGATTGTTGCCACCTATCTCCAAGGCTTAGAATCCAATGGAGGAGATGAGATTCGACCTCCTAAGGTTATTGGATGCTATTTTATTTTTAATGAAGGAGATCTCTATTAGAGAGGGGGATTCATGAGCCAAGAGAGGCTAGAGAGAGATGTAGCAGGCAATTTTCCTGTGTGTGTTCATTTGTAAACCTGTGGGCATTTTAGAATTGTAAGAATTACTGCTATTGGAGACTCATGAGAGTTGTGATATCAGATATTAACTCTTTTGTTTATATTTCTTCTTATTTGAATATATTGCATATTTGAGGATCAAAGGCTGTCAATGATTTATGGATCCCTAAGCAGCAGAGGATTTGCTGTATTTTGCCCATCAATCATTGTTTATATTCAAGTATTTGTTGATTCATTAAATTGAGAGGATCTCTGTTTAGTGAACATTCTATATTATGTTTTCCTTCTTCATTCTTCCACTTATTAGCATATAATCTTGTTTTCTGTTGAGCAGCTTTTGTGCCTTCGATGAGTAGGGTGTTTGTGACTCCATTGCCCATTGGTGTAGCCTACTAATCTACAGTTTGCAACCCTCTCTCTTTCTTTATCCATCTTGCTGATCCACCTATTCAAAACAAAAATTATCTTTTACATTCTGATGGGTGCTAAGCTTACACTTTAGCAGTCAAAGTGTGACTTTCAGTGCTAACACTATCCTTCCACTGAAGTAGATCGACGGTCGAGAACCCTCCCGAAGTGATCTTCAGATCAGACGTTTCATGTCCAATTCGGGACTTCGGCATTCGGGACTTTGGGAAAGTGCAGTGGTAAAACTCTTGAAGCAAAACTCCTGTAGTGACGTAACTTTCTTACATCACTTGCTGACGTGTCACGAGCCGAGTAGCTGCCACGTGTCACTCTGATTCATGATTTGCACGTACCTAAAATGTCGATTCATCTTGACACTTGTCATTCTCTGACTACGCCATGTGTCTTTGCTGACGTGTATCTGTCACAGTTTCTTGCTGACGTCGACGTAGATCTCCCGATGTGACACATGTTCATCTCCTTGATCTAACGGTCAGGATAGTATCCAAAGGGTATCTCAGATTGACGACTGAGAGTAACTTCAGAACTTCGTGACTTTTGACATTTGAAAATCCCAAAGTAAATCTTCTGGAGTGACGTAACTTTCTTACATCAATTGTTGACATGGCACGAGCCAATTTCCTCTTGACACTTGTCATCATTTGATTATGCCATGTGTATTTGTTGACGTGGTCTGTTGACATGGTCTGCCACATGTCTTTTGCTGTCATGGTCTGCTGACGTGGTCTGCCACGTGTCCATGCTGTCGTGGTTTGCTAACATGGTCTGCTGACGTGGTATTCCTGATCTAACAATCATCGCGTTCTCTCCAGATTTGATGGTCCTTATTCATTTCGGATTTCCGGGCTTCGGGTTTTTCAAATCTCAAACTTTCCGGAGCGTAACCTCCTCGCATATTTATATCCGAAGTGAATACTGTTCATTGATCAGGATCTTTGATCAATGGCTTGATCTTATATGCGATGCTTCTATGCCTTGGTTTAAATCCAACGACCTTCCATCTTCCCTTATCTTGCCCTTCCACTTTGGAATGATCCAATGACAAACGAAAATTCGCATAATCGAGAACTCAACCTTTCTTCTTATCCTATCCTTCCACTTACTTTTAATCCGACAACTGACGGGATTTCAGATAAACGAGATCTCAGATATTTCTACTTATCCTGTCCTTCCACTCAAAAGTGATCCAACGGTCGTGAAGACACTCGAAGCAGATCCACAATCATGGATGATTGCAGAACCACAACTTGCGAGTGATTTAACTCGTCACCCAAACTCCGCAATTGGAAGTTGTGTGTTGTTGGTGAGTAAACCACAATTGTCGATCTTTGAATTCATAATATCGGATGGTCCTGACTAATTGCGGGATTGGAACTAGCACGATATTTAATTCTTCTTTCGATCTCTGCAATTCATCCTTGTCGTTGATCTGGCGATTGTGCATCTGACGGTCATGACTTAATATGACTTAAACTCATTGTTTGTTGGATCAACCACAGTCGTAGATCTTTGAAGCTATGATATCTAACGATCTAGACAGATGGTGGGATTGTAACTAGCGAGTAGTTTAATTCTGCTTTCGCTCCCCGCAATTCATCCCTATCGTTGATCTGGCTTGCAGATCCCACGGTCTTGATTTGATCTGAGTTTTATCGAGCCATCTCTTCTGAGCTTTTGATCTTCATTCGTTAACTCTCTTGATATTTAATCTCTGTTTGACATCAGTCATTATATACTGTTTGACTGGTCGTCCAACATTTTATCTGAAATTCATTGCGCCATCTTTTCTGAGCTTTGATATTCATTCCCTAACCCTCCCGAGATTTTATCATAGGAACATTGTTGATCCTATCGTGATCAACAGTAATCACGAATTTCTTCATCCTATCTTTGCATTTGCTAACGTACTGCGTTTTCCCTTTTGAGATTTTGATATCTTCATACTATTCGCTCCTCCTCCTGAGCTTACGCTTTTTATCTCTGCATACTGTTTAACATATTCTGCTAATTGATATACTAGTTGACATCAATGACAATCTCATCTATGGTAATTCATCATTAACAATAGATCATTAGAACGACTGTTGACATCAATGACAATGTGTCCAACAATCTACCCCTTTGTCATTGCGGGCAACACACTAACTTCATATACAAACCCCCCCCTATATGATGCTTTCCTCTTATGAAGTTTTCTCTCCTATGAAGTTTTCTCTCCCCCTTTGAAATCAATGGAAAAAGGTTTTTCCTCCTGTGGTAAAGCTCTGTATGTTAATGACCAGAATCTAAACTTGGGTAAATCATGTTCTGCCTGCCATAACTGAATGACTCCCCCTGTCAATATTCTCTCTCTCTGCTTCTGAGTACTCCCCTCCTTTGTTTATGAAAAGGTAGCTCTTCTTGACAAGGTTTCTTCCCCTGTAAATTTACTAACTTATTATTTCAGTTGATTGGGATTTTTGTGTTTCAAATGAGTAGTCTTTTTTATACAAATTTTTGTAGTGATCGAGTCTTTTCAAGACTTAATCTAATTACTTTCTTATTTACTAACCAAAACTTCCCTTGAGTTTTTACTGACTGTTCTCTCCTTGTTATCTCTACAGGATGTCATGTACATCATTTTGTACATTAGAATGCTACTTCTGCGGATGTCGCTGTCTTACTGGAATACTACGCAATTGTAGCTCATTTTATTCAAACAACTCTTGGATCTGCCCATTGATTCTCATCGATCTTAACTAGATGTATCCGT
The DNA here is from genome assembly GCA_032191745.1 of Picea mariana. Taxonomy (NCBI): domain Eukaryota; kingdom Viridiplantae; phylum Streptophyta; class Pinopsida; order Pinales; family Pinaceae; genus Picea; species Picea mariana. The sequence continues at coordinate 14,339 of JASDQU010214937.1, forward strand.
CTTTTATCCAAGATGCTTCTTTACTGTAAATTGCTCTAAAGTTATCTGAGAAATTTTATACTATGCTTGTCACATGACTGACATTCTTTTTGAAACAATCAACTTCACTCCTGTTCACTTGTTCAGTCTTCGCTATCCACATCTGTGAGTGTCCCAGTTTCTTGAACTTTGTTCTCTGATCATCTATTACTGCCACTTCATTTTTCTTCCATGTTACATTTACTCTTTTTGTCGTATTGTATGAAGCATTTCTCATTGACTTTTTTCTTGAGTTCCAATAGTTATAGGATTTGTGGCTATATCCATCACAATTATAGCATCTCATAGTGTAACAATATGTCCAACATTATTGCAGTTCCAACATCTTATACTTTTGTTGAACTTACCAACTTGTTTGCTTCCATGATGCCTACAATCTAAGGCTTTATGACCATATTCATTACAAGAAAAACAATAACTGTTAAAAACACTTTCATACCTTCTTTGATTCATCCATGAAGATGTATCTCTTCTAAACTTTCTTTGAGGTATATGAATAGCTTCTGGATGTCTTCCTTGATCTGATCTTCTAAATTTTGTAGTGTTGCTTTTATTTCTTGAACATGAAGAACCTGATTCATACCTGCTTTCACTTTTTACAAATGAAGGAGCTGTGTCAGACCTGTTTTCACCTTTTACAAATGAAGGACCTGCATCAGACTTCTTAGGAGTACTGATCTCTTCCTTGTTGTATCCAAGACCAGATTTGTCATTTGGTGATCTTTGACTATCCAAGATCTCATCTAGGGTCATGGAGCTGTTCAATAACTTGATTTGGGTGTTTGACTTCTCAAACTTCTTTCTAAGATCCACAACTTCTGCTTCCATCTCATGACATGCTTATTCCTTTTTGTCCAACTGGTTCCTCACTACCTCCTCCCTTATTTTGGCTTCTTCAAGTTGGATTTTAAGATTGACATAGCTTACCCTTAGTTCTTTTAGATCTGCAATTTTTTTTTTTTGTTTATCATCTTTCTTCTTTTCTTCTTTTGCTTGACTGATTTCATTTTTCAGTCTCTTAATCTCCTCCTCCTTTGCTTGACTGATTTCATTTTTCAGTCTCTTGATCTCCTCTTCCTTTTCTTTTGTTAGATTAGCAACTTTTGTTTTCAATATTTTGATCTCTTCTTATTTGTTTTCTAACTGAATCTTTTTCTTAGATCTGATTTCTTCATTGTCTTTGAGATTTTCTTTTATTTCCAGGACATGCTTCTGATTGCTAAGCTCATCATATTCCTTCTCCTTTTCTTTTACTTGACTAATTTCTTTCTTCAGCTTCTCGATCTCCTCTTCTTTCTCTTCTAACTAATTGTCCTACTCATATATTATCTTTTCATTGTCCTTGAGCATTTCCTTTATTTCCAAGACATGCTTTTGACTCTTTTCAAGAAATTATTTAGTGTAGTCATGAAGATAGCTATAGTCTGATTCATTATGGTCATAGAGGTATTCATAGAGACTCCAATCAACCTTTTGTTTAGACTTTGATAGTTCTTCTTCTACTTCTTCCATGGGATAAATGCTAACAAAACATTCTGTTATTGTATCCGAGTCTTTTTCTTTACTTGCAGGGGAGGATTCAATATGAATGTTATTGCAATCAAAATATTGTGGAGAGTCCTTACCTTTATTGATGAGTGAGTCTTTATCTTCATCCTTGATAGGAATGTCTTTTGTGTCTTCACTTTTGATTTGATGTACATCTTTTCTAACTTTAGCCATAAGTCCTTGGTGGATGTGCATAGTCCTATGCTTGCCTTGACTGTATCTGATAATCCATTGAGAAGAATCTTCAATGCCACTTCATTGTTTTTCCTTGCTCTTCTTTGGACTGTAATCTTTGATAGATTCTTTGATTTAGTTAAATCCCAAGGCTTTCTTACTAATGAATTCCAAACTTCATATCCTCTTGAATTCAAATACTGTTTCATATTTTCTCTCCATGAAGAATAATCTGTTCCATCAAATAAGGGAGCTTCAATAGCAGAGAGAGCCATCTGTCCACCCATTTCTTC